>JAFIDI010000003.1:0-168146 GCA_020280125.1 Kurtzmaniella quercitrusa var. comoensis (nom. nud.)
AAACGGCAGGTGTGATGTAGCCACTGCCAAAAACCCTTTAAAGAAAGTCAAGCTGCGAGGAGTGAATCCTGAAGTATTAAACCGGCATCGTTTAAGGGCAATTCTGTGCTGTAATTCCAAATTTAAAATTGGTAAACGTCAAGCACTGTACTTTCTAATTTCCCAACAACGATGAAATCTCTTCCACCCAGAACAGCAACTGTAAAACATGCACCTTGGACCGGGAACCTGGTCTCAGCATGCAATCAAGCAATCATTGTTTATGGCGAAACTTTGGCCCTAAAGTCCCACCCTAATGTGACCAAAAAGCGATCTCCGTTGACGTTGGTGTGGATTCGAGCATCACTAATGAGTCTCTCATGAGCCTGAGTGAAATTGGGATTTATATTCAAATAAATTGTGCTTTCTTGTACGTCTGAGTCTTTTGTTTCTTCTAGACCCTGATCATTGGCTTTCAAAGAATTCTCTATTTGGATATTCCCTACCCAAACTCTCCCATTCATACCCACAAGGTAGATCAGATCATCGATCCCAACAATCTTTTTGATCACAACTCTCTCAGCTGGTCCAGGAATGCATTTTACCAGAACAGAACCCTTTATTGAGGAAATAAGATATAATTTAAAATCGGCGCCACTCGCGATGAGAGATTTAGAATTCTCGTGCCAATAACTTGACACCAAAAGTGATGGGAGTACACAGTGTGTAGAAGGTATCTTCGGATATGGGGTAGACCACGATGGGAGTGTTAAAGAGACTTTTTTAGAGCTTCAGAGAGGCTGGAATGGTAATCTTCATCAGGCCCAACATCAGTTTGTTTGAAAATGCCTCTGTCATTCAAGATATCCTCTAAGGATTCATGAAGCGGCGTTTTGAGGTCAATTGGTTTGCCATGCTCTCTCTCGAACGTTTCAAGAGTATCCGAGTAGTTATTTTCCTTCAAAAAACTGGCCACAAGCTGATGCACTGACATGTTTGGTAGGAATAAATGGAGAAATTTGTGATTAAAAAGATAAGATCAGATGGAAAAAATAATGATCCGACAGATAAAGAAATTCATTGAGTGAATATGATAAAGATCATTACACACAAACAAAGCCCGGTAAAGATGAATTGATATATTTAATATTGATATTGCTATTGATATTTGTATATGTGTATGTGTATGTATATGTATTTGTATATGTATATGTATATGTATATGTTTATGTTTATGTTTATGTATATGTATTATGCACACATCGTCCTAACTATTTATTCAAATTCATGTCACTCATAGTAAACAACAAATCGTCGTCTTCATCTTCATCCTCATCTTCAAACACATTTTCATAGGTAATTTCTTTCTTCACCACAGCATGAGGTTTACTTCCCACTTGTCCTGGAGGTGGCAGAATCAGCAGTCGGAGGAACAGGTTGTTATTTCCATACAATCGTTGAGTGTTTCCCTCTGATGAAGGACCCACGGTGGCAACGACTGTGGACCTTGTCGCTGAAGTAGCAATAGCATCGTGGGCACTCAGTAGACTGGATGTTGCCCCCATGGGAGATGATCCAACGAATGATGCCTCCAGTTGGTGCAGACCACGCGAATGGGCCTCTTCGCGGAGACGAGAATGTATCAGAGGGACGCGGTTGTCGTATGATCCCAACAGTGCAGGAGGACTGGCCTGGGAGTTTACCAGACCCCGGCTTCTGCTGCGACTCAGTCGACGACCCACAAGGAAGCTTTGATACTGTGAATCATTTGAAACTGCCATCGGTCGTGTTCCAGGGGTACCGAGAGTGCTGCCATGGAGAAGAACCAGGTTACCCACACTTTCACCCAATTGTTGATGTTGTGAACGAAGTTGCTGGAATCGCATAAGTGAATCTGCTTGTCCAACCAGCCCACCATGAGACGTATTATCGTCATGAGTCTGTGAAGAATACAGAAAGTGGAGGTCATTTTTGCTGTCAATCATCTTGACGAAGTCCGAGATGTCATCGTCAATATAAATCCCATTAGATGGAGCATCCAGTGACATCAGTCCAACCAGCCCGATAGAGCCATGTGGAAGCAAGGCACTTTGACGGTTCATGCTAGTAGACAGATAGCGGCGCAGGGCTCTTGAGCCAAACAGTGACAGAAATCGAGCGATATCCTGTCCTCCACCATATGGCAGCAGAGTGTCATCTGGGTGCAGAGACAGAACTGACCGTGGAAAAGACGTCGTCACAGTTGGAGTGGTCGCAAGCGTTGTGGCAATTGGAATATTCAGAGCATTGGACGAAGATGCTGAATTACGCTGATTCCTGAGCATAGCTACAAGTGAAGCATTCAGGGTCAGCTTGTTCGAAGTTATCAGAAAGCGCCTTTCGAGCAGTGCTTGAGGAGGTGGCGAGTTTGAAATGGACCCGACTTTGAACGGTTGAATTGACGGTCTCGAAACTGGTTGAGGCAGCAGCAGATGCTGAGACGTGTGTAAATGCTGGAGATTATGTCCATGCCCCACGGACCCAGAGACTTGGATTTGATGCTGCTGTTGAGGCTGCTGTTGTTGTTGCTGTTGCAGCTGTTCTTTAAGTGACAGACAAGGTGACACGGACATGCTGGTTAAAGAGATTCTCTTGGATGCAATGCCTCCAGCTGGAACTGATTGCTGGTCATCCATGAGAAAGTGCGAGGACAAAACTTCCTCCAGATCATATACATCAAAGTTGTGATGAATTCTGTAGGCAACTGACACTTTGAGGGTGCCTAGAGTGGTGCAGATTGGTTCAAACTCGCGCTGTATTAAATGGCTTTGTTGAGGGAATTGATGTTGTTGAAGAATAGGCTTTGAAAGACCTACTCTACCTTTCAGCGAAATAGTTTGCGAGCCATCGGCCACTCTTACTCCAAACAGAAGAAGCAGGGTGGGTGATGCACCATTGAGCTTTGCTAATTTTCGAGCAAGTTTATATGCGGGCATCAAACGTACTAATGTATAGATATTCCTAATCAAAATGATTGCTTGTTTGTAAATGAAAGGAACTTCATCCACTACGGATCCCAGTAGAACGTCGCGGTCAAATTCAACAAGCCAGCGCTCTATTACCACTTCGTGCTTTTTACCTGCACCTTTCGCTACAGTAGCAGGATTACCTTCTGCATCATATAGCACGAGTGTCTGTCGAGAAGAAAGATTGGAGATATCTAAGTATGTTTCTAAGATCATGGGGGGTACATCTTGAAGGCTCGAAGCCTGTTTCCACATGCGCAAATCCTCTTTAAAGGCGTCTTCGGAAACTGACAAGCAAAGATTGAACCATTTATTTGTCTTTTGGTCATCATGATTTGTGGTAGAGTTCAGATCAGATCGATTAAGAACACGTGCTTGATTGATAACCTGGACGGTTTTTATAAAGAAGTTTTGGATAACCAGGGTAAGTTTTGCGTGCTGTTTCCGGGAGTATTCTGTCATTTTTCTTCTTATGTTTCAGTTTTTTTTATAGGAAAGATTTGATAAAGTAGTTCTGCGGAGCTTATTTTTATGATTTTCTGATGTGAACTAGTCGGGATGAATCTCTGGCTTTGTCTTTTGGACTACTTTGTGTGAAGTTGAAGGGTATGGAGGATGGTGTGTCTCCAATGGGTCACTATGATGCTTTAAATGGTGAACTGTTTGATTTTATGACTCAATTGATCCGAATTACACCCTTTAAATCGATTTGAATGATGGTGGAATGTCGATCCGAGTTTGAAGGGTGGAAGGAGACGGCTTTGTTGGTGCTTTTGGAGTCTAAGCTGGATTGTGGCAACAGTCCCAATTGAAGGGGATGATTAAAGGGAGGAAAGGATAAACCAAGAGTACAATTTGATACCTTCCAAACTTCAATACAGAGTTGCAATGACGAAATGAACTTCAAAGGAAGAATAAAGCCCACAACTTGATCAATATTCGAAGCTAAATGGGCTCAGATATGAACGGTGGAGGGGCAAAAAAAAACGGCCCGGACCAGACAAAAATGAAGGAATCAGCCGAAAAGGGATCAGTTTCAGAGGATCTGGAGCTGTACTCTATTAGGTCTGTGTCATGCAGAATTTGAGGCTATGTAAACACACTCAAATAAGTTAAAAGGATCGAGAGGTGGCCTCTGACTCAGATAAACGCCTCAATTGAATCACGATGAATCACGATAAAGGGGACCAGAAAAATAAATAAAACGGTAGTGGGAAGATTGGCGATAAGAGGGAGGGGCAGTGCGGGAGAAAACGCGGAGTAATGGAGAGCGAAGTAGAGAGAGAAAGATGAGAGGAGGGAGTCGTTGGTGGTGTTTTGAGAAGGAGGAGAGGTTATTGTGATTGGGGAACTTTTGAATTTGAAAGACCAGGGTATAAATAAATAAATAATGAACCAAAATTTGTCATTGGGAAATGGTAAAGTTCAATAATTGTGGCTAGTCCTTTGATGAATTTATCGTTATGGTTCGTTATCTCTTCCATCTGTTGCAGCGATGTGCAGGAGAGAATTAGTGAATATGAGCATCTATGACAAATATGTTGCCTATAGTATTCAGCTTTGTGAATTTACAAGAAACCATGAAGTCGTTCTTCATTTATTGGTTATTTTATTTCAAATTCAAATTACATTAGGTCTCAATTAGTTTTCATTTATAGTATTTACAACTTCAATTGTTATGGTCTTAAAATAATGTCTTCTTTTATTCTTGGCTTCTTCTCTTCTTTGCTTCTTTCTAATACCCTTCTTTTATATAATTATCAGACCCTAACAACCTTTAACCTCTATCTCCTCATTGATTACTTTGAAATTCTTTTTCCCCATCTCATATTAACCTTGAAGATCTATCCATAATCGCAAAGTGGTTACCATCTCCACAGATTATTTTTGGTACACTTAGTTGCATCCTTCTAAAGCCCGCTTAGCTTTTGCACAACCAGGATTCAAAATCAAACTTCTCTGGATGGCTCTCAATTCACCCAAATCACGGTAAGCGCCAGCAGTCTCGTATGCAGCCAACTTTGTATCACTCAATGTAGCCACTTGTAACGCCATATTGGCACTGACCTTCTTCCATACATGAAAGTCTCCCGGGAACAACACAGCATTTTTTCTCCAAATATTGCCAGATACCATTCCTAATCTACGATCAATCTCATCAACTAAGCGAGGAACAATTTTGACGGTATCATTCACTAATTCATCCAAGGAAAGCCCCTCGAGCTCCTCCTTGATAGGCTCCAAGTACTCATCGAGATTTTCCACAACAGATATGGCTCCCAATGTCAAAGCAACAAGTAAGTTTGATCCATACTCTTCGATGTGAGCGAAAAGCTGATCAATTGCTGCCAGCTTCGTATCCTCGGCTTTGTATGCAAACAAAATTTGCGCCGTGAGCGTGACAAGCCGTCTTGAATCTGCATGCAGAGATATGATCAATTTCAATTGATCAAGAGAGTCATCAAAGCGGTCTTGGAAAAAGTACACCAAACCAATGGTGATTCGACATGAGACGATGACTTTTGCCAACTCACTTCCAACCTCTTCTTCGTCATCACCAGCAATTTCTAAGGCAAATTGAGCATGCTCAAGAGCCTTGTCATAGTCACCTATACCCAAGTACATACGCGCAAGCAGTGCCTTAGATTGGGTGAAATCTTCAAGCGTTTTCCTCGATTCTGTTTCTTCATATTTGAGTTCCAAAATGGCTGATAATTTCGATGCTAATTCGATACCCTTTTCGTAGTTTTTGCATCTCTCACTGATTACAATTGCAATTTGAAGACCAACAACATCTTCTGGGTTAAACTTCATATAGTTAAGGATTGCAAAATTGGCAACAGAAAATTCTTGAGCAGCTTCGACATCACGTGGATCACATCCAGTGTCCAAGCGCTTGTTCAAAACCGAAAGGCCGTAAAGCAATTGTGCCAATGGATTACGTCCATTTGACAAAATGTAAGCGTGAGTGAATAGTCTAGAAGAGTCGGCTTCCTTGCCTGCACTCTGTGCAGCGAGAGCATGTCCCACCCATGAAGCAGATTCCGTTGGTGCGACGGACAGAGCCCTTAAGAAAGCCTCTTCAGCAAGCTCATGATCTCCGTACCGTAAATACAATGCTGCCAAATTGGACCAGATAGAGGCGTCCCTGGAGTCCAATCCAGAAGCCTTGATGAAACAATGCTGTGCTATTTGAGGATTCAGTGATGCGAAAGCATTGCCGAGGGCAGTCCAATAAGTTGCATTTGTAGGCTCAATTTGAAGGGCTTTTTTTATTCCAATGATGGCAGCTTCTCGCAAACCAGTCTCTTGGGGCTGCAATTTGAATGCTTCAAGATACGCAAGACCAACGTTGTAATAAGACATGGAGCGCAACAACTTGTGCAGCTTCAATGGTAGAGCACGAATAGCACACTTAGATGCTTCAATACTCAAGGAGGCTAGTTTAGCACCAAAATTAAGAGAAGCATCTTTCAGAATTACTTTCTCGGACAATTCATCAAGAAATTGGCTGTCGGATTGTGGCGAATGCAGCATGATAGACTCAAATTTTTCGAAAGGAAATTTGTCAGCATGATCTTGTGTAATCATAAACAATCTGAGGGACTCGCTTACCGCCTTCCACAATAGTTGACTTTTGTTATTGGTTTCTGCTCCAAGAAGTAAGTAATCAACAGCTTCTAGGTTGGTAGCAAATGCTCTACCAAAGAAACCTTGTAAGATAAAAGCTTCTGAACTTGAAATCATCGTTTCGTACAACAAATTTGCAACACATTCTTCACCAGGGCTGCTGGACAACGCATTCTTCAAATAGTTCGTTGCAGCCTCATAACTACCCATTTCGCTCATGACTCTTCCCAACAAGTAATTAACTTCCCAAGGATTGCCTTCGATCATGTCACTGGCGTGGATCAAAACCTTCGCAGCTGCATCCAATCTTCCACAATTGTAGTATGCTTCACCCAAACCAAGCCAACACTCTTGATCCATGCTAGCCATTCTAAGAGCCGTTTGGAACCATTCTACAGCCTTGGAATCTTCCTGTTTGTTAAGAGCCAGGCATCCCAAAACCCTGTATGGCCACGAGCGATCTTCAATACTCTTTCTCGTGAGTAAGGCTCTTCTCAGCCGATCAGATGAAACAATTCGACGACACAAAATCTCCGCAACTTCCCATTCGTTTTTATCGGCGAGATCCTCGACAAGGTATCTAGCACTGGTGATTTCAGCCACGTCCAATTCGAAGGCCTTGTAAAAGCATTTTTGAGCTCTTTCTCTATCCATGTATCGATCTTGATATAATAATCCTAAAGATGTATAAGCTGGAGCAAAGTTTGGGTATTCTTTGAGTGCTTGGACCAAATATCTGTATTCTTCTTCAGTGTTGTCTTCTGTTTCATCGTATTTATAACTCTCAGCTATTCTCCAATCGAGTAAAGCTCTCAACTCCAGATATCTGATGCTGTTTCCTTGTGCTTGTTTTACACAGTCAAGCAAACCTTGACGTCCCTTTTCAAGATCACCCATTTTAACGAAGCACCATGAAAGTTCGACTTTACTTTCTAGATAGTCAGGGAACTTATTTGTGGCCTCTTGTAATATGACCTTGGCATCCGAGAATTGTTCTTTTTCAATCAAGATCAAACCCTTACCAACAGCAGCTTGAGCGTTTTCAGGATTGTCTTGTAAAATTTTGCTGTAAAGTGTAAGGGCTTTAGAATGATTTTTGGGAGCCTCATGGTACGTGTACACAATCGCTAAAGAACACAAAATGTCTTCCCGAGTATGCACGAGATCTATACCAGTCGATCTTTGGTTCTCGGCCAAAATATGGATAGCCTCTTTACATCTGACCGTTCCTGATTCATACTCCTGATGGTGAATAAGATATTTGCAAGCTACTCTTGCAGCAAAGATGGAAGTTGGACATTTGCTGAAGCCATCATTGATAATACTGATGGTCAGTGCCGGATCATACTCGATAACCTCGGGCGTGTCCGCATCTAACTGCTTGAGCTCTTTCTCTTCTTCGGTATTCGGGACTTCTTTGTTTTCCTGATTTTCATCTTTATTTTCCGCTTTCCTCTTTCTCTGCAGTTGCTTTGCAAGTTCGTCGAGAACTTTTGTTCTGTCAAATGGTGACAAATCTGACACAACGAATGCATTTAATACAATTCCCAAACCTTCATTACCAAAATTGTCCAAAAAGAAAAGTATGCTGTTTAAATCTAGTTCGTTCAAGCTGGTTACGTCATTCCAGTCAAAATAAAGAGACCAGGCAAAAAGTGATTTTCGTTTCACCAAAACCATTCCTTCGATTAAATCTCGAAGTTTCTCTGCTATCTCATGCTTCTCGGGGCTTGAAAGAAGTAAATCGTGCTTATATCTTGCCCAATTTTCTTCTGTATTGGCTCTTTCTTCATCGTCATCACACACATTGATAAATTGCTCGAATAGATTATCCACATTCAGATTTTGGTACACAGTCCATTTGACATCTGCAATTCGCTGCCTTGTATCAGTCACGGATAGCCTTGGTGGTAATTTCATCTTTTCCTTGTTGACCAAATCCTTTACAATAGCATCCTCTCTCTTTTTAGTTACCGATAAAAGCTGTCTATAAACCTCCACTGTGGGGATAAATAAGCGAGATAATTCATCCAGAAGTACTCCCAGACACAAAAATTGTAAATACTTTTCATAAAGCACTAAATCCTTTTTGTAGTCGTAGAAATGAAGGTAATTCTTTGCCTCTTTGATAGTTTCACCAAGTGGAAGATCTAATTCGTATTGTTTGTTTATGAAAGTACCCAAGATTTTGAAAAAAAGATCGTGATCTCCAGAAGAAATGGCTGTTTGAAAGTATCCCTTCCAACCTAATAAATTATCGGGTTCAATTGATGTAGCCTTGTCGAAAGATTCGGCGGCGTTATTCCATTTTTGAAGCAACTGATTTGATTTGCCCTGGAAAATAAATGCAAAATAGTTTTTTGGTTCTAATTCTAGTACGTCTTGTACGTATTCAAGTGCCGTTTCAGCGTCCCCACTGGCAATGCATGACTTTGCCTGTTTGAGGTAGTATTTTAACGACATGGCGTGGGGTGGGGACTTAAGTGTGGAAATTCGAATTTAGAAAACGAATTTAGTGAGGGAAACGATTTAGTGAGAGATCGAAAGAGAGGGATTGAGATAGAGAGAGAGAAAGAGAAAGAGAAAGAGAAAGAGAAGGATGAGTTAGTGATAATTAAATGGTAAAGTTTTGATAATTATTGTTCAATTGCAGTGATTAAAGTTTTAAAGCAAATGGTAATACTGATAAAATTTACTCAAAAATTGTTTGCTTTATAAAAGCTTATGATGTTGATTTGTTTAGTTTGAGTGTAACTTTCGCTTTAATGCTGGGGCGGATTAGTGAGATTTTTATCGTAGTTTTGCTCAAATTTACCGAATATAGCTACAAAATTACCTACATCGCACTGAGACCTTTGCTCAACTATTGATAGTTTTACTACTAATAGTAGGTAGAATCAAGAACTTTGAACATTTATTACAACTAGATTATACACGATATTTTTTCAAATGGCTGCTAAAGAGTCTTTTTATCATCTTCAAACCTTAGAAAACAGTCTTCATCAAGTCAATATCACCTCTTTCTTTCCCTTTCCCGTTCCCTTCCTCATTCTCATTCTCATTCTCTCATCTCAGATCTCTCACTCCTCCATATTTCGTCTCATCTCGCATCTCAAAAAAACGGCTAATCCAAATTATTTCTCATCGCAGACGTAAAAGAAGATGGTCGACGCCGCCTCGCTTTCACCGAAGACGTTCCTTCTAACGTTGATCGCCAAGTTGCATCTCGGAGAAATTGCTGCAGAGATCATTCTGGCCCTTTTTTTCCACGGAAGATTGACTTGCTCCGAGTTATCGACGCGATGCAAGTTGCCCATAAAGAAGGTCAAATCTACATTGGTCTCTTTAATTCAACTACACTGCTTATGTTATTGGAAAACGGGAAAAATAGTTCACTACCTGTTAAATGAAAGTGGACTCTGGATTCTTGTGCATTCTGGTGATATTGTTAACCATATTCATTCAGTTTATGACGCTGAATCTGCCCAAATCATACAAAATATCATTCTGGTTGGAAATGTCCGGATCCAAGATTACACAGGCCTGTCAAAAGGTGATTCTGACAAGAAAGCAATCTTCGAAGAAAATCAACGCTTTTTAAGACTCTTTCAAGACGGTTGGTTAGTCAAAGTACAGCATTACGATTTCAGCCCAATTCAAGATCTTTGGGATAAGCTTTACCAAGAGACTTTAAAATTAATTCCACGACTGGCAACAACCTCTGAAATCAAGCGGGTTAATGAAGCAAAGGAAAAAACAAAGGTCAAACTTACAGAGTTATTGGATGAACATGGACAAGATCCCAATCAGCTGTTCGAGCTCGAAAGTGGAATTCGTAAATTGAAACCCCTGTTGGTGGTGAGATTTAACTTGGAAAGGTTTGAAAAGCATCTCAGAACAAGGGCATTGACCGCTTTTGCCAGAGCTAGAGTTGGCGCTGTTTCTGCTAAGATCTTCGAGAAGGGATTAATGAAGATTGAACAAAAATCGCCAGTCATTAAACATTACTTCAGTAACATCTCTGGTTTAATCAATGATCCTGATGATGAAAGATTGTTGTATCATTCCATAGAAAACAAGGCCGTCGACCAAAAGGAGACGACTTTCAACATCAGGGACATTGAAAGATTGACAGGAAATCTCGATTTCCGTGGAACGATCTTAACCAGGGGAAAAAGATCCGGTTCTGGTGCAAGTAACTCGGCAAAGAGAGTAAAATTGGAGGACAGCTTTTTGTCGATTCCAGAAGAGAAAGAAGATGAAGATGAGGAAGGAAATGAGGATGAAAACACGGATTTGGGAGAGATATTTATTCCAGACCACTTAAAATTACTAGCATCGTCAACCTCAATTTCGTTCCTCATTGAAACCAGCCCAGGTACATACACAGTCCCTTTCATTCAATTAACTAAAGAATTGAAACAACACTCATTTGATTCTATTGTCAAGTCAAGTCTTGGTTTGGACTGTTTCAGAATCTTGAGATGTCTTAGAAGTTTAAAATTAGCAGACGAAAAATCGATTGCAAACACAATTTTGTTAAAGGAAAAATCTGTTCGTAATGAACTTTGCAAATTGGTTTCGATCAATGCAGTAGAGATACAGGAAATTCCTAGACTGGCTGATCGTGCGGCATCGAAAACGTTTTTCGTTTTTAGACACAAAGCATACGGCCTGTACCAGTATTTGGGTGATGCCATTTTACACAATATGGCTCAAGTACTACAAAATATTCGAGAATTCAAACTCGATAATAAGATTTTACTTGACAAATGTGAACGTGAAGACGTCAAAGGAAATGAAGAGCAATTGCTTTTGGAGTCTGAATTAAAGGTGTTGAGAGATCTTCAAAAGCGAGAAATAGGAAACATCGGTAAATTTAATCGATTAAAGGGCATTCATGATGTTTTTGGACTCTTGAGATAATGAAGTGACTTCTATAGTGTAAATATATCAGAGAAAGAAGACGTTAACCGTAGAAATCAAGAAAATTAAAATACTAATAGATATGTGGAGTGTCTCCAATTAATTTCGTGGGGAAGGAATGTAAGGTTCCGTTTTACAGATGATTTTTACAGTTGCTATGCAATTTAAGGCAATATTAAAGTATAAGGATTAATTATACCTATGAGTGATTTTCGATAAGAAGACGTGAAATGTTCAGCAAGGTATGATCTAGATCGTTCAGCAGATGAAAATCAAAGATGCTTGTTATAAAAGGTGTAAAAGAAGGCAAGTTTCTCCGATTTTTCATATGCAAATGTGCCTTTTAATTTTTTTTTGCAGGTAAATTTACATTATTTAGCTCTGTATACAATATGAGGCTTAACTGACAGTCCTGTTGAAACTTCTAGGCCAGGAGTTTTAATTATTTATCCGGCGCTATTCTGAAATGCCGCAGGTGCCTACAGAAATTCGACGCTTGTTGTTGAAAATCTGCACTGTTGGTGCAACGGAAATAAAGGGAAAGTATTTTTGGAATAAATATTATGGAAGAAGAAGATGAAGAAGATGAAGAAAATGATGATTTATTTTTAAGATGGATGATTCCCCGGAGTGGGAAATGCCCTTGCTTTTCATCAACAAGTTCCAATTTGATGCGTTTTCTTCTAAATCATAAGTGACAATACTGGATTATTGATAATCTGATAATTCTTTACTAATTTTTTTGTAATTTAGCAGTAGTTTTTTACATGTTCGAATCGGTAATACCCCGACCGCTACCATAAGGAACATCAATGCAAGCCGCGTTAAAAAAAATTCTCGCCGAAGGTTCTCGTTGCATCGCGCTCCCGCCTTGTTAAATTAAATTTATGCGCAAAAATGCATACTCGCAGGAACGAAGGACGCAAGTGAATTTATGCTTGGGAATAATTAACTTCGGAAAGAATGCCGCGGAGAATTAAAGATCTTAAATCTGTAAAAAGTAAAAAAACTTGGGCGTAGGCCTTGCATAACGTTTTGCATGACTGGGGAAGGAGTCGGGTTAAAACCCGGAGTCTTCATAATTCTAACGACTTTAAACGGCTCTACAATTGATGATCTTTCTTTCATCAATTTCAATTGGACCAAATTAAATTCGCGGATTGTCAAGTCAGCGAAGGATTTATTGTTCAATTTTATAATGCAGATGTTTTTTTGTTTAAGTTAAGATTGATAGCTTCTTATGTTGTTAAACCTACGTGAATAATGTAAATTAGGCATGGTTTATATTAATTGTGCTCTGCTATATAAGATTATAGAGCATACCTAGTTAATTTGTAAAGTTTAGATCCCTCCGAATCGAGCACTAAAGTTTTTTTTACAATTGAACGGATAGGGAAAAAAAGCAGAGGAAACCACCATTTAATGGTCAGCATCTTGACCAGGGTTAGCAGTTTCGTAGCCCAAAATCTTGAAAATCTTCCAGATACCAAAGGCAATGAAAGATCCAATAAATGGACCAACCCAGTAAATCCAGTGGTAAACTGGGAATGATCTTGCAGCGACACATGGACCGAAAGATCTAGCAGGGTTCAATCCAGCACCGGTGTACCAAATGGAAATCAAGTGACCCAAGAACAAAGCAATACCAATGACGAATGGAGCAAGGTAAGTGACACGAGATTTTTCAACAGCCAAGAAAAGAACAGTAAGACACAACAAAGCGGTAGCGAAAGCTTCAATCATGAGAGCGCGGCCCTTGGAAGCGTCACCACCAATGGAGTTGGCAAACATGACAGGACCTGGAGTCATGGCTGAAGCAGCACCAGCAGCGGCCATACCACCAATAATTTGAGCAACAAACATGATAGCACCACGAATTGGAGGAACGGCTTGAGCCAAAACCAAAGACAAAGTGACGGCTGGGTTCAAGTTACCACCAGAAATTCTGAAAAAGATGAAGACTGCAACCATGACACCAAAGCCAAAGCCGAAGGAAATCATGATCAATTGTTGTGGGTCAGAACCACCATTGTCCAAATTAGGGTCATGGTTGGCAATTTGAGCAATGACAAAGGCAGTCCACAAGAAAATGAAAGTACCAAAAAATTCACCAAGGAAGGCAATAAGGTGGTTCTTCCAAGCTGGAACAGAGGTGGAGTCCACAATTTGTGGAACTTCCTTGAGGGAGGATTGAGACTCGATATCTCCTGCAGCGACCATTTCTAAGATTGTTTGATGAAATTGGCTGGATTGAATATCAATTGAATAGAAACGAATGGGAAGTGGCTGAATTCACACTCTTTAAATATTACTGAGAAGTTACTTGGCCGCAGGGATGAAGACAGAAACAAAATAATGCTGCAGAACTAAAGTACGTGCATTGCATCAGCTACAGCGTGCTGCACGAATAGGCAAATAAAAATAAAAAAAAGGCTCTTCCAAGCCAACTCTCATGAAGTTGAGTTAAAAATAAACATCTATTGCCATACAATAATAATGCATTAAAGAAGTGAAGAAAAAAACTTTAACCATGGTGAGTTTGAACAAAAAGTAGTTGAGAGAATTTAGAGCGTGATCATCGATTGAATTGGGGTTCAAAAAAAATTAGTGGTAGTGAAGAAGGGCCTAGGCGATGTAGTAAATTATCAAGGCAAGGTACTGCAGTGATACAAGGATGAATGTAGAGAAGGAATGTAAAGTGTCGAAAATCACAGGGGAAGGGGAAAAGGAAGGGGTGACTGTTGTTGTTTTGATGTTACCAGCATATTAAAACTGCGTATTATGAAATGGTTCCACAGAGACGAGGTCAAAAATAATAGAACTTGAAATTGAGGCTTGTCAATTCAAGCTTTCGTGATCATTTACGACGTCATTTGTCAACAATTTTAAAGATCAATAAGATGAAATTAGATCTTTTTTTTTCCTACGAGCCGTTAAGGTTTTAGCCCACCAAACATAGACATAGAAGTAAAATGACCTTTCGGTTTAGTTGAAGCATTAAATTTTTGAAGTGTTTATGCAGATTCTTTAAAACCAAACCTATTCAATCCAAAACAATACAACACTGATGGTAAAATTTATGAAATCATTACAAAGTATTCATTTTCATAAATCAGGTCAATTCGCCCGGAGTGGAGAAGTAATTCCCATGCAAGCCTGGCATCTGTAAATTTCTTTCTTTTTTTGTTTTATTTTTGATGAAGGTGGACAAAACAAAGCGGAAGTTAAAAAAAATCGCCAGCAGCGTCTGGCCCCAGAGATAGAAAACGGAAACAAAGCGCTGAGAAAAAAAAAAGACTTTGTTGTGACGCATGTGAAGTTATTAAGTAAAGGACATGGGCAGAAAAGGAAGATGCCGTGATTCACCGAGAAGATTTCATTTGTCAATAGAAAAACAGGTTTGAATTTCTTGAAATTTGGATGATGACTACTTGAAAATAAGCCAAATTTCATTTATTCACGCTACCTCGAAATTGTAGAAAATATAACATATGCATTTGGTTTTCTTTTTATTTGATGTCAAGTTGAAGTGGTACCTGATGGAAACTAATGTAATTACGAGGTGTGTAAGTGTGGGAATTTGAATGTACATTCTTTTTTCAAGGAGGTTACAATCCCGGAATCATAAGTAATACAATACGTAAAAGAATACTTTTTATGATGCAAGGATTTGTGTGATAGAAATTGAGTGACTTGCATGAAGTGGCGCCCTAAATTAAGGTAGTTTTTTTTTTTCGAATATGAGAGTTTTTGTAAAAATTAGGCCCAAATAGGAAAAGATATTATCTAATTTTACCAATGCAGACTACCATCGGATGGAAGCACTTTAAAGTGTGTTATTAAAAGTTTCCGATAGAGCCAACGGATAAACTTATTTAGAGCAATTCAAAGAAATTTAGCTAAAGGTAACGGCTTAATGGTTAAAGCTTTTTTTTGATGGGACTTGACCAGTTTTTTTTTCACTATCAACAGTAATCTCCACACAGGTCCCTCAAGGAAATATTACATTTAAAAGATGCGCACAGCTTGGCGTCGCAGATACACACACAGCACAGTACAGTACAGTAAAGCATAGAATAGTATAAAACAATTAACGGAATAGCCAGCTTCCGGATAACTGGGATGAATAAATTATATAACAATACAATAGAATTTTACGAATAACACTACAACCCAATAAAGATCAAGGTTATGGACTCTTGTATAGTCCACTTATCTTAATATGTCGGACCATCTATATCGATCGGCCCATTTGACATTTTCTTAACTCTTACTTTTTTTAAATTGATTAAGCCCGATTTTTTTTTGTGTGTGTTAAATACAGCAGATAAAATATGCATCAAGTAGACTTTATAACCTCTTTGATTTTATTTCTAATACTGTCATACCTAAGCCACAACCTTACATTATTTTTTGTGTTGTGCTATCGGCGCTTGTAGCCCTAAAAGCCCGACGTTGTTTACTCTATTCATAGTCTCAGTGCTTTATTATGTTGTAACGTGACTTTCCACACGTGCATGTACTGCATACACACATACATTATACTTGATTTTGATCGAGTCTAACAAGCCTAACAAGCCCACACAATTATGAGCCGCTTTCCCTCACCGTTTGGCCTGTCCATGTTCCATGACAATGACAGAAGCACGCCTACGAGGAAGGCGAGCAGAGAGGTAGAACCGGCCAAAGATAATGGAGAATTGGATAAATTGGTCGGTTGGATAGATACGGTAGGCATCAGAGCAAGACTGCTTTTGGAGCTGGAAGCTCTTGAAACAGAGAATCTTCAACGAACTTTGGAGCTTGAAAGAACCCAGAATATTATACAAGAGGATATGAGTACACCGGGTTTTGATCAATTGGAATTAATGATAAAGGAGAGAGAACAAAACGAAAAGTCTGTTCCTCAAATTGTTGATCGAAGCGAAGCCGATATAGATAGTGAGGATGTTTCAAGCTTAAATGAAGAGTCTGAAATCTATTCTGAGGAAGGAAATGAAGAAGAGGAAGAAGAGGTAGAAGTAGAGGATGATGAAGAAGAAGAAGAAGAAGATGATGAAGAAGAAGAAGAAGAAGAAGAAGAAGAAGAAGAAGATGATGATGAAGAAGAAATTGAGGTCAACGAGGAAGCAGAACAAGATGCCAATTTGGATGATGTCTCAAATTCCGACGTCATAGAAATCATATCATCTGAAGAAGAACAAGCCGAGGCATATTCGGAGCCTGAAGAAGCGGAAGAAGAAGAGGAGCCATACCCACAAGAAGAAGACCATAATATCTCCTATGAGGACGACGTTGAATCTGATGCCGAAGCCACGAATCCACAGGATTTCGAAAATGATTCAGAATTGTATTCAAGTGTGCAACACACTGGAAGCACATTCTATTCTGTTAGGGATGGCCGGCCTAGACTTATGGATGGAATTCCAAGATATAATGATATGACAAATCTACACTCATACAAGGATTCGGAGAATGTGCAAAGGGACGAAGAAGAGGACGAAGAAGAAGAGGAAGTAGAGGAAATAGAGGAGGTAGATGAAGAAGACGAAGAAGAAGACGAAGACGAAGAAGAAGAGGAGGAAGAGGAAGAAGAGGAGGAAGAGGAAGATGAAAAAGAGGAGGAAGATGAAGATGAAGAAGAAGCCGACTTCGAAAACAATCAGGCCACCGGGGCCTCGGATTTTCTCACTTCAAATATCCAAAACCCAGAATTTCAAGTCTCTGAACGGTTGCTGGCCAACTTCTTCGAAAATCAAGACTTCTTACAAATTGCTCAGTCTGTTCTTGATTCAACAAACTTTGAAGACCAGACATTTTATTCAGCAAATAATACGATCGATAACATTAGAGATCAATCGGACAAAAATATTGAATTTAATTTGAACGCTGATCTTGTTGACGATTTGGCTGCAAAGGCAGCCGAAGCAGTAGCTGAGAAATTAGCCACAGAGTCGGTGAAGCCAGATGAAACAAGCGACGAAATCAAGCCAACTAGTCCAATAGAAGACCATAAATCTGATTCAGTGACTTCTGACGAGTCATCTAGTGAAGAGGAGGTGACTTTAAGCTCGGTTCCTTTTTTCAAGACTGTCCCAACCGAAACCCCAGAAGTCGAGTTGAAGAAACTCAAAGAGATCGAAGACAAATTTGGTATTCAGTTAGGATCATTAAGTACGGATGGCTTGAGGGGTTCTCAACAAAATTCGCCCGGAACAGCTGAATCTTCTGTTTATCAGCACGGTCCAGAAGACCAAATTTTTAATGATCAAGCCACAGATCAAAAGATGGACATTGAAGATTTAGCCGATAATACAAAAATTGAAACGCTGTTCTACGATCCGGATCTTTCATACTCACAAGTTGCTGAAGACACTCGACTGCAATCTCCAGCACTGCAACTTGAGAGCGAAGAAAATGGCGCCGAAAGCATCAGATCCCATAATAATGATCCAAAGTCTGATTTGGACATCGAAGCCGTACATTCAGAAGAATCACCACGAAAAGCACTTGAAACTCTGTACATTGATGCCGAAGAAGTTAATGAAATTTCACCGGAGACGCTGTATGTGGAGGCTCAGGACATGCCTAGCGACGATGGCGACTCACACGCAACATCAGAAGCTCTATACATAGACGCCAATGATGATATTGAGATCAATGAACAATCAAACCACGCTACGCTGAAGGAAAAGGAGGAAGATGACAACCAAGATGGCGATAGAGAATCATTATCTGTAAAGGAGCACCTCGAACGTGAATCAATTTCAAGCATAAAATCTATAGAGGACCTCGATGATGAACATTCGGAATTGCAAGACCCTTTAACTGATGATATCAAGGAAGTGAAATTCCATCAAGATGCAATTGATATAATCGAGGTAGATGACTCTAAATTAGACACTGGAAAAAGTGGAGAAGACGTCGAATCCGAAAAAGAAGAATCAGAGGAAGAAGAAGAAGAAGAAGAAGGAGAGGACGAAGAAGAGGACGAAGAAAAGGACGAAGAAGAAAATGAAGAATCAGAAGAAGAAATAACGGAAGAGGTTGAAAAAAAGAGTGAGATTGAAATCATAGAAGACTTAATGGAAGAAGGTGAACACGATAGCGAAATGACGGAAGAGCAAGAAACTCATATTATGGAAGATGAAAAGCAGAGCGTGATAGTGAATGTGCAAGCTAGCGCTGAAAAGAATGAGGCGGACGAAGACGTTTGCGAACCATCAGAGGAGGTCCTTACGGATTCTCATTCTGGCATTAAAAATGATAATTTCGAAGCAAAAAATCAGGAAGACTACACAGAGGCCGACTTCACTAAGGAAAGCCTCGTTGAAGTCGTCGATCCAATTTACATTGAAACGTTACATCTGAAAGTTGACCAGAACGATTCATCGACGGAACGGAATATCGATCCTCAACAGAAAATAGTTCCTCCAGTACTTGATGAAGTTGATCCACTGCTGGGATCCGAAGTGTACTCTGAAGAAAGTCCTTCAGAGGATGATCCTGAAATTGTTGCTGAGGTGATCATATCAAATAAATTAGGAACCAGCATCTCTGGACAAGCTGAATTTAAATCTGAGCTAGCAGAGGAAGTGAATTCTCATCCCAGCGATGTTTTGGTTGGAGCCTTGATTGAAGAACCGCTTGAAGTTGAGGCCATCATAACCGAATATGGAGATACTGACTTGATCCTTCAAGAAGTCAATGTAATTACGCCCACGGAAATCGTGGAAGAAAGTGAAGTGGAGAATCTCACTGCAGCCGAAGATATTGAAATTGGCTACGACAGGATACAAACCGCAGATGCGGAAGACATCGGTACTACTGAGGATATGAATGCTGCTATTGTGATTGAACCCAAAGAAAATCAATTTGAAGGAGCTACTGAAGTATTCACCCAATTTGAAGGTGAAATGATTCTTCCAACATTGATTCAAGAATTTGACGAGCCAAATGATTCGGTGGATGCTGATACGGAAAGCGAAAAAGAGGATAGAGGAGATGAGAGAACCCCTACCAACAGAAAGAGGCCAGCAGATGAAGAAGCCGAACCGCCTAAGAAAACCCTGTTTTTACCATTCGACATCAATCCATTTAAATGGTTTAAATCTAATTCGTTGAACGATATTGTGGAAGTCGACAGCCCAGTGGTCAAGAATGAGATAGATTCCTTGGCGATCTCAGATCCTGTTCCGAATGAGGATATTGCTAGCGAAGGGTCTAAGTCTCATGGAGAAGATACAAAACCAGATTTCGAAAACGAAGAGAAAACTGAATCTCCAGAAAACTTCGAGGCTGTCGATTTCGAGGATGATGAAGAGCATGAGGAACATGATGATCCAGGCAATGGTCCCGAACTTTCAAGTGAGGCTAAAGTATACCGTGCCATCCCAGCGAGTTTTGAGAGGGCTGTTTCGTTTTCCGAGAAAGAAGAACTGGAAGATGAATTTGAGCGCATCCATAAGACTACATTAGATCTTAAACTGGCTGAGCCAATGGCGGTCACCAATAATTCTGATACAGGTGAAGGAAGCGGAAGTGAGACGGAAAAAGAGGAACAGGATAAAAGTCACGAAGATATTGTCTTTCTGTTCAAGAAAGAATACATTAGTACACCTGCACCCAAGGTACCAACAAGAAGGACTAGGTCAAGTTCTAAGCGTGATGAAGCAGAGTTTGAAGAAGATAACCATCCAAAACTTGAATTTCCTAAACTGAGAGGAGGAAGATCAAAAAGCCCACATAAATCGGTGATGGGTCTAGACCTTAGTGAAGCGGAAGTTCTTCCAACACGTTCTTTACGTAGTAACAATAGACTTGGAAGCAGTCCGGTAGGACTGCCACAGAAGCCACTGAGAAACAGCTCGGGAAGATCAGAGGTAAATTTCAAAGACTTGGAAGTTAAAAGAATGAGTTCCCAGGATTTCACACCACCTTACTCACCACCGTCAAAGCGTACAAGATCTAGGTCACCAATGAAGAAAAGATCAATCGAAGATATGCTTAAAGATGGGAGCGCAGTTGTTGTTTCTCGACGTAAGCTGAGGAGAATTAGAAAGAAGCTTGAAGAGAATAGAGAGGGGCATCACGGTACCAAAAAAGATGAGGAAAGAGGTCGGTCTAGGAAGAGGTGAAGATGTCAAAATAAAAAAAGAATAAGGTGATATAGAAGTTTGCATGCTATTCATAGCCAATTAATAATAATTCGTTAAAAGTATCAAAGCTTTGTAGTAATGAGGAGGGCTGAATTGATGAAATTTTCGGAAAAACTATCGCTATAATTCCAATTGAGTAGAAGAATTTAGTATATATAATTGTGCCGCTCATAGATGAGGTCATGTACCGAAGTGAACAGGTTAAATTTTTGTTCATATTTGCCCACTATTTTGTTCGAGCCTTGGCAATTTAAGCGATAATTATACCGGGGTGAAAAATAGCGAGTGTGTGGTGGCGGAGGCGATAGAGGTGGGGGAGAAAGGCGATTTAATTTTTAGAAAAACCGCGGCTACTAGAAAAAGGCCCTTTCCCCCCACAAATCAATAAGAAATTAGCGAGAGCTTTTACTAAAATCAACATGACTATCGATCAAAAACTCGTTCAATATGCTCAAGAAAACCTCAATCATATTCCTAAGGGGGAGGAATACAAGCGTATGATTAGTGGAGAGTACTATAACTGTATGGATCGAGAGCTTGCCGATAAGAGAGTCATTGCTCATGAAATGGTTTTGGACTACTCCAAAATCAGAATGAAGGATTATGATAATGATTCAACCAAGATTCAAGAGGCTAGGTATCAATATTTGAAGGGATTTTTTGGACACGTGGAGCCGGATTCATTCATTGAACCACCATTTTTTGTCGATTATGGTTGCAACATTCTGGTGGGGAAGGGATTTTATGCTAATTTCAACTGTTGTTTCCTTGATTGCAGCTTAATCACTTTTGGTGATAACGTTTTAATAGGGCCAAGTGTAACATTTTCACCAGCAACTCACCCTGCACTTGAACCCAAGCTTCGTTTAGAAGGTAAAGAAAATGCTAAACCCATTAAGGTTGGTAATAATGTATGGTTTGGGGCCAATTGTGTGATTTTGCCGGGAATTACCATTGGTGATCATGCAGTGGTCGCTGCTGGAGCGGTGGTTTCAAAAGATGTCCCCGCGTATTCTGTAGTGGCAGGAATTCCTGCTAAAGTTATTAAAACTGTACCGGAAGAAAATAGATTGGATTGAAGCAGGGTGAAAATATATGTATTCAAATCATTTATAAATTATATACATTAATATCAATAAACACATACACTAGTATATTTACATTTCTCTAGATTAAAATCCATCTCTTGCTCAAAAGCCTTCTTTCAATTGAGATCAACTTCGCATTATTTGAATTGATTTGCGAAATCTCATTTTCAGTGATTCGGCTTTTTTTTTTCAAACTCCCCAAAGACTTTCAGTATCTATAATGGCTCAATACGTGGAGCCCGACACGGTGCCCGATTATACCAATCAAACACCGCAATCCCAAGGTAATACGACCAATGCATCCAGCAGCTCAAATTCAAACAATCAAAACAGTTCATTTGACTTCTTTTCTCTGTTTGCGACCCCTAAGGTCAACTTATCGAACACGTTTACTCAGTTCACTGGTGGACCCAATGGCGGTAGTAAAGTGAGAGAAAGGCAATACTCTGGAGGAAATACTTTAGATGAGCCAATTTGGGCAACTTTGAAGCGAGATTTGGTCCAGATAGGCCGCCGGTTGGCCATTGTCGTGTGGCCTATGCAGCTTTCACTGCTTGCCAAAAAGCAGCAACAAAGACTCGTATCTTTTGCAGAAAGTAATGGTGTCCTGTTGCCTGAACTGATAATGAGTCGTCGAAGATCAATTGGTGAAGATCCCGCGGAAGCCGAAGGGGTAGAGGATGTTGCCGTTGCTCTCGTCAAAAATGGGTTAGAATGGGATTTGTGGGGTCCATTAGTGTTTTCACTCCTTTATTCACTTTCATTAGGATACGCATCTTCAAACGGACAGATGAATTCTGTTTTTCTGGCATCTTTTGCCTTTGTTTGGATATTTTCCTTAGTGGCGGGCTTAAATATTCAGCTTTTGGGTGGGAATATATCGTTCATGTCGGCCATAAGTGCTTGTGGTTATCTGTTGTTCCCCATAGTTATGGGTAGTATTGTGTCTGCATTGGTGATCAAATGGAAAATTATAAGATTCGTGATCATGTTGGTACTTTGGTCATGGAGTGTTTACTCTGGTGTTTTAAGTTTGAAGTGTTCTGGAGTCCTCCCCGGAAGAGTATTTCTCGCCATCTACCCAATTGGTTTAATGTATGCCATTTTGGCTTGGATATGCGTGATCATTTGAGCTTAGCTCTCTACACACTGGTTGGGGAAGGAAATGTGGGGGAAAATCATTATAAAATTACATATACATTAGGATGGATCATTAGATATTTAAATTAACATGAGAAGAATCCATAAAAACAGGAATTCCCGAGGCATTGACAGACCAGCATTTGAGGTCTTGGTGTTTATGTTTGTGGATGCAATGGTATTAGAATCAGTGTTAGTGTAAGTTCTGGTCATGAGCATTTGTGAAGCAGTAACTAAACTGGAGTACTCCCCACTAGAATCTCCAGTTGTATTCTGTTTCAAGTTGTAAGTTTTTATGAGATTATTTGTGAAACCGATTTGTTTCTTATCCAAGTCAAAATCGACCTGATAATGTGATAAAAACGCCAAACCAAGATTCCAGGTAGTTTGATTATTGTCAGTGACCCCACTTATCTTCAGATAACAGTAATTTTCCAAATACTCATCTTGGGCTTTTTTACCCATTATAGAGCTAATTGGTATAGACATAACCAGGGGTCCGTCTGGACGGACTACCTCAAAATAAAGTGACCCAGTTGTATTACATGGAAACAAATAAGTTCCATAATTGTCGGTAGCATAGTCGATATCGAAAAGCAGCAGGTGAAATTGGTCTGCATCTTTCAATGGCATAGAAATTCCTGAAACAGTAGTATCAATTACTGCAACTCCATTTCCTAATACTGTTTTAACTTTCAGAGCACCATTTAAGGTGACTTGAATGGCGGTATCGAAAGACCAAGTTTGCAGATTGTCGTCTTCCACATCAATTGTGAGAGGATAAGATCCTGCCTCTTGCGCATAAATTGGATGGCCAAATGATATGAGACCTCCAACGGAATAAGTGGGTGGTACAGAGGAATTATCCCAAACAATTTCTGCATCATCGTCGATAACGGTTAACAGAATAAATTTTCTGCTTATAGCACCAGATGAATACAACAGATCCACGAAACTATTATTTAAGGAAGCAAATCCAAACACACCACTAAATGTAAAATTAGCAAGAGCTTCTGGCATTTTGTAAGTAATTCCTATTTCAGCATCATTGAAGTCAGCCAAGCCTATAGACATCAGGATGTTGTTTTTGGCGACGTTTATCATATCCAATTCGATGTCGCTTCCCTCAAAGGCCACATTCTTCAGATATTCTATATCACTAACACGGAAATCGAAATATGGCCGAGCAGCACATGAATCAGTACATGTTTCGTTCAAAATCCATGTGTCGGTACTTATTGAATCAAGGACAAGGGGAAAACTGGAGATACCTTTTTTTTTCAGGGCTTGAGCATTTAAGTATAATATGTCTAGGTCGGTATCTTTGACCACTATAATAGTGGTGTCATTAATGCTGATATTTGCACTTTGCAAGTCTGATGTTTCAATTGAACCTGAGGAAATTGTGGTAGATGGGGTACCATAACTCATAGTCAAGGCATTTTTCGGTACACTATCTGTTGTGGTCAGAGATGAAGTGCTCGATTGTAGACTTGAATGACTGGCAGCAGAAACCTGGGCGGCAAAAGTGGCCGCAAGTATTCCTAGATTTCCAAGAAGCATTTGGCAACTTCTGATGGACTAAAAGCCTCGAAGCAGTGGGTATGAGGAGAATTATATCTTTGTCAATCGCAACGATGAAACGGCACCAAACCTGCAACTTTTTTCTTGATGTTATGCGATGCAGATTATTTATGGTAACGCTTGATGCGGCTTGATTTTTTGCATAAATGTTAGTTATAGGCCAAAACTTTTGGGCGGAAAAAGTCCGGAATAAAAGAATAAATAAGAGAGCACATTCCGATGTATTAAAACCTCCTTGTTAAATCGAATTTATTGATAAAAGGGTGTAACGATTGCAATCAAAGGTAAGCATCCGAATCGCTTAAAGAGCCATGACGTAATTTCGATGTGGTCACTGCAGAAAAAATATTTGAGACGATGCGTCGTGCAGGATTGATTGTAGTTGTTATTGGCCAAATCTAGGAACAAAACGGCCCTGGCAGAAGTGAAAGGGTTTGGGCAGAGGCATTTGAACACAGAAAATGCCGTTAAGGAGTTATAAGTAGTCAAAAAGTGCAAAAAAAAAAGTAAACAGGTCGTACCCGGATTCGAACCGGGGTTGTTCGGATCAAAACCGAAAGTGATAACCACTACACTATACAACCTTGTACGGCTACTTCAACTATTAGGGGAGTTAAAGTTGTCTATTGTGGAGAAACAATAAGGTTGAAATCATTGGGTTGGGAATAAAACGCAAGTGATCACCTTTGGTCCCGGTAAAAGTCTCGAGCACTGTGGGGGAAAAAGAAACAGTAGGGAATAAGGATTTCAAAAGTTTACTTTGTTCCTAGCGAAACTTCACTCAAATCTCCGGATTCGGTAATAAAAAGCTTAAATCCTATCGATGAAGGGAATACAAATCGACAAAGTTGGGATGACGATGTTTGGGGACTTTCGAACTTCTTAAAGACCACATAAACATTGCTACAATAACAAAACTGTATTATGACAAGTATACAATCAAAATACGATGATTTCGTAAAAATGCCGTCTCCCAACAATCGCATTGTCTATTGATGATACCTCTCGGTTGATGAATAACACCTAAAAATAGACCCTTAAATCTTTTTGGTATAGCAAAGATTCATGCTAATCTCACGAGATTTTCACCGATTATGGCACAGTGGTCCTGCACATCTGAAAAGCTTTTCTAGCTAAGGCTAGCTATGCAGGCTTTTCGAGGTTGCGGGTTCGAACTCGAACTGGCACGAATTTAAATGATGAACAAAATGGATGTGAACAATCTCTGAGTCCACCATACGGTGGGCGTGGATTACAAAACCTGCCTTCCTACTGAAGTTAAATTCGTAACTACAAACTTTTTTTTTATGATTGTATGTATGTCTGTGTAGATTTTGTCTACTTTATAGGTATCAAGACTACATCTTTCAAAATATTAGAAGTGCTTTTATAAGAAAACGTTATATAACTTTATTTCTTCTTCCTCTTCTCTTTATCCGCTCAGATTTTGCTATCTTTTTGATATCATCTTCACTGGGCTCATAAATATGCCACACCGTGTAATGAGGTAATCCTCCTACTTTGAAACCCATTTGTTTTGCCATCTTTCCAAAAGCCTCGGTCTCGGCGTGATTCAAAAATGTAAACGCTGGGAAATTAACTCCTTGCCTGAATATACGAGCCTTGGCCAAAATGGAGACTCCTCCAACACCGTCCATATCAATGACTTGGTTAGGATCTCCTCTAGGATCTCTAAGGTAGGCCAAATGGGCTCTCCAAGTGGCATATTCTGCGTATCCTTCCACAATCACGTCGTCTTCATCTAAGGTACCAGCTAATGCTATAGCTTGATCAGATTCGATCCAGGTATTTAAATCATAAGGTTGTGCATGATCGTCACCTAAAAATACTGGTAATGGTCTCCAAATATTAGGCACCATGATGTCATAATCGTGCTTCATCAAATCCTGAATCACTGTTCCTGGACAGGTCTCGATATCTACATCTCTCCAGTAAACCCACGAATGATAGGGCTTTAACAGAACACTAGTGAGCCAGTTTCTGGCTCGTCCCATCAACTTTCTACGGATGCCCTGCACCTTCACTGCATGCCTATCGGAAAAGCCTTGACCGATGATTTGACCAAAGTCCTTCTGATAAATGGTAACCAGGCTGAATGGCTTACGATAATCTTTGTGGTAGGTCAGGGCATCGTATGAACGACGAACATTAGCCATGTAATCTTCGTCCATGTATAATTGATAAAGGTCATGCAGGCCACGGACAGTTGAGGATTTTGAGTTTTCTTCTTGCTGCAACAAATCCACCAAAGTACCATTTTGAAGGGCCACGGCATATTCAAAGACCTGACTCAAAGTAGTGTCACCCTCAGAGCAGTCAGATACCAAAAAAGCGATGTCAATGAGTGAATGGTCATAAGTTAAATTCATCAAGTTATGGAAAGCCATAGGCAACACATGAATGGCATTTCTCAATGGCATGAGAAGTAATATCTTGTCTCCATTATTACCACCATCAGAAGAACCCTGGTAGTCTTGAAGATCATAAAAGTCAACCGTTTGTTGGTACAATGTTTCGTCGTCGACGGGTGGGCTTTCTGGTTCGGTTATGTCTTCGATACCTGAATCAGTAGCTTTGTAGACTTTATAATCCGTCGACTTACTATCATCAGTAGATACATTATTGTCTGTAAGCAAATCAGGCTTGGAGTCACCGAAAATGCTTCCACCAAGAAAGATCCACCATAATAGGAAAACCGATATACCTGCTACGACAAGTCGTTTTATGGGTAACGGCTTTCCGTTTTTCCTTGGTTTTAGGGAATGGCTATTGTTAGTAGATGAAATGATGGAAATGTAGCGTGATAATGAGCTTAAAATGGTTGATAATTGATAATTATTAAGGCCACGAGATCCGTTGTTTAGATCAAGGAGACCACTTGGCCAGTTCTGAGGGATGATTGTGGTGCCAATGCGTTGCGGAGTACCGATCTTTTACCTCTAAACGCGCTTCATAAATCCAGAATAATGATTACATACATTGGAAGGTCAGACTTCTTTCCATAATCGTCCAATACCATGATGTAGCCGGCCAGCAGGAATAGTCGGCACAGTTTAGGAATCACCAAAAAAGTACCTCCGGCGCCTGCACAGGAGGGTGAAAATTTAGTGGGGAGCGCGCGAGTGAGAAGCGTGCAAAAGAAGCGGGAGAAGAAAGCACGGAAGAAAAGGAGATGAAAGAGCGCGGGAGAGGTGAAGGAGAGGAAGAAGCCACGGGGCTCAGTTGAAATTGGTAGGCTTGAAGTTTACAAATTGTTGAAAAAATGAGTTTTCTTGTAGAAAGGAATTGACTAATGGTAAAAGTATAGAGTTGAAGTCTTGTGTTTTTTGTGGAATTGTTCGTTGTTTAATGATTAGACTTCTATTCAATACGGCCAACAATGCGGGCCGCAATTTGCGACGTCCGCTTAAATTTACCGTTAAATTTTATGATATGCCCAAATTTGTGGAGAAATGTAATAATTGAGGCATGCGATTGAGCTTTTTTAAGGTTAAGAAAATTAGCAAAGATACTTGCAAGTAAGTAAAAAGTAACAACTGAAAAGATGGATAGACATAGAAAATATGAGCTAAATATAGTTTTAAATCCCCTTCCGCCCTCTCCAACCCTTCTCCCTTATTACAAAATATATATCATTGCAAGGGTGAGCTAAAAAGGGCATAAATCAAATCATTTCAATCATTCTCTTGCAAGACAATTTCAAATAATCTTAAGCATAAATTTCAGGAATAATATTTTCGAGTAGCAACATTTCATCACAGACATTTCCATCACATAAATTCAAATCCATTTGAACTGTATTCTATAATTGAATTAAAATGAAGATTGCTCACATAACTTGGTAACTTGAATCGTCCGATAAAGACCTGGCTTATTTTAAGTTCTATAATTTTGTACCAAGTGGGCCAATTTCATCCTCTTTTGACATATTATTTCATTGTATTAACCTTAAATTCACCAATTGATTCCATTGGATCACGATTTTCTGATTTACAACCTACAAACGTTGTAACATTGTTTGATCACTGCTTTAGGATCTAAATCTCTAACTCATCCCGTCCTATCTAATCAAATCTTAAATGGACTGATGGTTCCAAAACAATATTTCATAATTGAAGTTTGTAACTATTCAGACATCTACACTGAAATTTTCTGTTTGAGGATTAAAGTAAGAATAAACGTGATATTTAGACAACTTCCTGAAGTCCATAACGCTCCGGTTGGAACCATTCGGTTTTCAAAATTTCCCAACAATCCCTTGCAATTTCATCTGCCTTATCTTCGGATCCAGCTCGTGCCTCGATATACACTTTTAACTTCGGTTCAGTACCGGATCCTCGACATGTAAACCGTACAACCTCGCCTTGCAAATTACCTTCCACAGTAATCATTTGAGAGCTGGGATCGACATGAAGTGTTGGTTTATGATCATCTGTAGAGCTGTCAAAACCAACAGTCAAATCTCTCCATGAACGAACTTCGAGTCGACCAATATTTTTGGGATAATCACCATCTTTTGGATACTCTTGCCTGATGTATTTAAAGATAGTTTGTGTGGCCAGTAAGTCGCTCAATTTATAATATCCATTACATTCTTTATGCCATCCATATAACTTATAACCTTCGGTAAGTTTTTCGATGGGATCGATAGAACCATCAGCAAACCATTTCTCATACATTTGCAACCATTCGACCATGGCAGCAAGGCCATCTTTATCTTTCACCAGACTGAACATGTAACCAATTGCTTCTTCATATCCAAAAGGCACAATCCATCCTTCTTCTCTAAGCAGAATTGTTTTATTACCGATCCATTTAAATCCAGTCAAAGTGTCAACGTAGTGGAAGCCATGGTATTTGGCCATTGCTTTGAGGATCTGTGACGAAACGGTCGAATTAACCAAGAAAACCTTGCTTTTGTCACCCTGATATTTTTCAATGATCCACATGGCAAAGAGGAAACCGATTTCATTGCCAGTAAGTTGTTTCCATTTCCCATTTTTGGGTTTCACCGCTACACTGAACCTGTCAGCATCAGGGTCATTCAGTACTACTAAATTAACTTCTCTTTTCTCTGCCTCTTTGATGGCTAAATCTAAAGCCCCTTTCTCCTCTGGGTTGGGGAATGATACCGTAGGAAAATCAGGATCAGGTTGGCTTTGTAATTCAACTGAGTAGGCTTTTGCAGAATTGATACTTTCGAATAATTGATAAGTTTTTTCAAAGATTTCCTGTCCAACACCATGAATTGGGGTGTAGACAAAACTGAAACTGACATTTTGGGAGACAATCAGCGCTTTCAACTTAGTTAAGTAATCTGTTTGGGCCTCATCATGGACTGCAATTAATTTATTTTGTGATATGCCTTTTGCAAATAGTCCAGCGACGTCCCAAACGCCATCCCATGGAAGTAAGTTTTCATCTATCGACGCAGCAATACCACTGTCATGTGGTGGAATAATCTGACATCCATTCCCATAATAAACTTTGTACCCATTATCGTTTGCAGGGTTATGGGAGGCAGTGACCATGACTCCACCCTGGGCACCGTACTTATCCACACAAAAGGGTACCAAAGGCGTATGAACTATGCCCGATTTTGTATCTTTGGATGCCTGGAATCCCAGGGAAGTCGATAAATTGACAGATTCATCAGATAATACAGTAATTGATCCTAAATAATAGACAGTGAAGCCCCGCAAAAGGGCTGCACTTGCAGTAATCTCGGCGAAGCGTTGTGAGTGATAACGATGATCATACCCGACAACAATAGATGGATTTTTGGAGTCAGTATTTTGCATAAGGTACCTTACAAGACCCTGGGATGCTTGGAGTACCGTAATATCATTCATATGGGCAAAACCAGCTTTCATGGCCGACCTCAAACCGGCCGTACCAAATGCTATACGAGAGCCAAGTCTTTCCTCGAGCTCTTGACAATTACCACTGTCCAAAAGCTGCTGAATCTCAGTCCTTGTTCGTGGGTTGACGTCTATATCTAGCCATTGATGAGCTAACGCTTTGTATTGTTCTAAATCACTCATTGAAGTCGTCAACTTGATGCGATAAGAATATTTGTTCGGTAGGAATGGGAAATAAATAATTGTGAGAAATTGATAGACATGATAACAATAGATAATAGTTAAATGATCTCGGTCATTGGTATTATTGTATGATTATGAAAAGATATAGCTATTTGGATAATTGGTTTATTTAGTATCTAATTATAGGAAATTCGGTCCATTTTTGGGATCTATTTTTGCCCATTTTGTAGTATGTAATACAATGTCATTTTTCATCTCGATTAATCGAATTTCTACGTTAAACCACAAGCAGTATTATTCAAGCTTGTATGATTTGATTTGTGCATCATGGGTTAAACCAAGTACAGTGAGACCATTTTCCTCTTCTTGACAAAACACTTTGGCCAAGGAAACCTCGGAACTGGTCTCATTATGATAATTTTCCCATTTCTTCCCCTTTTTGTAATATCTATGCAAATCCAATTTCTCTTTCAGAGCGGTGATCACTATCGTAGACGACGAGTCAACGTCGAAATCTACTATTTCACCTTCCACTTTATGAACAACTTTAGATTTTCTTAAATCCAAAACATCAAGACTCCTCTGAGCCATATCATCTCCAGAAAGAACAAACACCCAATAACCATTCAATGCAAACTTTATTTTCATCACTTGGGACTGGCTTACAGGAATGGTTGAGGCCAATTTACCACTGAGCGTCTCATATACTTTAATTTGACCATCATTGGTCCCAGCAGCTAAAAGAGCCCCATCAACATGGAAATCGCCACAAGTGAACTGCAGCGATTTATCGCCAGCACGAAGAAGATTTTTCACTGACTGATTTTCACCAAGCTCATGCAAGCTCCAACTTCCATTTGCAGCAAACAATGCAAAGATACTGGCAACTCCAGGATGTGATGCCACCGAAACGATTTCTTCCACATCTGGAATGGGAAGAGGTGTTTCTTGACCATCCTGAACTAATGTTGTGACTCCCTTTACGTGGGAAATGAGGGGAGCATTAGATATGGTTGCAGTGGTAATACCAGTAATACTTTTGAACGCTTTAGAGGCATCCACAACCTTCTGGACACTTTTGTCCTTACTCACGATTGCTAATACACCAGACGGAGAACCCACTAATAGTTCTTCCAGTTTTTCATTGAAATAGGATGCAACAGCCTTCTTAAAAGGCAAGGAAACCGTTTTTTCTTCACTGGTAAAAGAAACCTGTTCTGAAAGCGGTGAAACGCGTTTGTTGGCTTTATGCTCAGCAAAAAGTACCGCTTGAGCATCCAAAATTTTGGTTTTAACTTCATCATCGATCTCAAACGTTTCTTCTCCAATTTTCGTTTCAGAATCTCCATTGACATTAGAGGTGGAGTCAATTTGGTCCTGAATTTTGTTAACGTCTCCTTCTCCAATTGCAACTGATAAATCCTGTAAAGCGCTTCTGGCCTCATCTCTTTCCTTGAGTAACTTTGAGCTTACTCTTACTGCAGCTTCGTATTGATAAAGAGATGCACTAAGTTCTTGTCGAGCTTTATGAAGTTGTTTTCTAAGTGAGAAGACCTCAATGGAAAGCGCATCCCATTCGTCTTGGAAGGCCGATAGAAGTGAAGGGATTGACTGGGAAGTGGGCGGTTTAACGACAGAAATGGCCTCTCCTGCTGATTTTCTTACCGCAATAAGTTCTTCTTCTGCGAGGATCTCGTCTGTTATCGGGTCTGTACCTGATCCTTGTAAGTATTTGATAATGAGAGAACGATCGAAAATGGCACCGCTTTTAGGCGATATGACGGGGTCCAAGGTCGGTTGACCAGAAACTATTGTTAGTAATTGTGAGCTAGTAAAGTTAGATGGCCAATATAAAAGGCCCCTCAGGTTTGACGGTTGTTACATACGTGAACATATCATTGTATAGCGTAGTGTTTCAAGGATGAAATGTGAAGTTATCTATGCTTTGAACAAACATCCTGCATAAAAACATCATCGCACTTACATGCACACCGTGCATGGTATGGGTGCAAAAGAGGTTGCATAAAGATCAAAGCTTTATAGATTAAGTTTTTTTATTATACATTTTTAGAAGATTGTTATTTTCCTAGTGAAAGAAGCCATTCAAAATTTAGTGAATTTAATAGTTTAATGGTTCTAGCTTACTCTGATACTTTCTACAAGGACTTCTAATTCAATTCCCTTAACCTATATATAATGTACATTTGGAGACTTGCTCCAGCAGCACAAGCAAAACCTGTAAAAACTCATAGTCATTGTTTCAATTATTCGACACTTATTAATCACCATGTTGCCCATGCTTCATGTGATAAAACAAACGTCTATTCGCTGTCAGAAGAATGGCCCTTTTCAGAACCAGAATCATGGTGTTCCTCATGATGTTCATGATGCTCTTCTTCATGACCACCAGAGTGATGCACCTTTCTAAAGCGGTGTCTGTGGGTTGCAAAAAGACCACAACAGTGACCTAAGAGGGCAACAACACAAATAATCCAACCAGCAGCAACAGCTGACCATAAGTATGCGTAGTATGCAGCAGAAATATAAGATTTGATCAGGAACAGATCAGTATTATCATTAACTTGTTGTCTAATGTACAAGTTCTTTGCCGTAGCAATGGCAGCAACCACAAGTGAAAGAAGGAAAATAGCACATTGAAATAAGTAATTCAAAAATGAAAGACAACAAGATTCTGGAGAAATCATGCAGGCCAAAAGTTGAATCACAATAGAAATGGCACTCAGAACCAAAATGATAACAAGTAAAACGAAAACCGCATCTTGTAAGCTATTCAATGATTTGATCTTGGATTCAAGACTACCAGGCAATCTCAAAGTATCATAAGAGAGATTGTTCAGTAAAATTGTCAATTGACTCTTGAAGGTTGCGTCAGTGGTATTACTGATAGTGCTGTTGATATCAGTTTGAAGTACTTTGACGGGATCAAAATGGTACATACTCTTGGCCTTGGAACACCAGTAGTAAGTGATATTTTTGTTATCGAATTTTTCTCCAGCAAGTGTTTGATTATTGTATCTTCCCTTACAGTAACCCCAAGTATTAACTGCATAAACATCAGCTAAACCGATATCAGAGTAACTCTTGGAATTGGCAATGTCATAAACAGCAAGTGCGTCCAGGGAAAGGCCAGAAGTGGAAGTAACGACTCCAGTTGAGGTTTTCGAGGATGAAGAAGTAGAAGAAGATGAAGCAGTATTAGATGCGCCAGAACTAGAACTAGAAAGGTAGTTGTTAGTGGCAGATGTGACAACAGAGTATCCAGTGTTGGCAGCGGTAGTGGCAGAATTAGTAGCAGCAGTGGTAGAAGCAGTGCCAGTGGCAGCATTAGTTGCAGCAACAGTCGATTCCAGATCAGTAGAGGCACCAGAACTGCAAGGATTATCTTGTCCATTATTGTCTCCATAGCTACCACTGTTGCCGTAGTAACAGTTGCCCTTATACAATCCGTCATCACGCTCTTCAAGGTCTCTCTTTTGGAAATTTTGAACGTCAAACAATTCGGCAAGATTAACCTGGGTCATATGGAAGTTCACCATGTATGCATTGGTAAGATAGGCTTTTTTATGGTAAGCAGCAGTGAAGGCAAAACCTTCAAGTACAATAACCATGAGTGAAAACACTATCAATATAAATCTAAAGCATCTGAACATCATCTTAGATGGGTGGGCAATATGCTAATCGGTGATTTAGATGAGGTGGATATTTGTAAATAAGATGCAAGTTGATATAATATAAAGCCCAAAGTTTTCAATTGATATGGGTTTTATTAAATGGTAAATTATTATCAAGCGATGTCAACGAGATCACCGAGATGAATTTTGATGATTTCGATAATTAAATAAAAGATGGCAGATCATGCAGCATATATATATCAGTTAAATCAAATTGACGAGGATGAAGCAAGTGTCGTCACGAATGAAACATCGGATAAGGTGCGGCGAGAATGTAATAGATAATATCTCTCCCCATCAACCCGGATGTACGATTGACGCTCGCTAACAATCTTACCTCGTGGGTTGCAATATGCGACCTCTCCGCATACATTGAGTAGCAGTCTGGCTTTTGGCCCCACTGAGATTTAAGCCAGTTTTTTTTGTATGTACGAGAGAGGAACCGCGCAGGGGTTGCCATACAAATTAAGTTTGATGCGTCTGGATGGTCGCATCTTTGACATATCGACAAAGAACAAAGAATCTTAATTCTACCTACCAGTGGCTACTTGGATTAGGATCAATAGGTTCAATAGCAGACCAATTACCTCTTCGGATCATCTCACCAGCAATGGTAGTAAGCCGCAACTTGCCTCGTCTATCGCGTTCCACATCAATTCCATGCTTCTTAAGTCTCGGCTGCTGGCTCATCGTTCTTTTTGGGGTTCGAGAATTTTTTTTTTCTGCAACCGGGCTGGCGCTTTTTCCTAATCGGTAAATTGAGTGCAGATAGATCATCCAAGTGGTTACCTTCTTTATACTTTCCCCATGGATTGATGATATTTGAAGTGACATAATGAGGTCAGACAATCCACAGTAGTTGCATTGTTTGTTCAAAAGGTAGAGTTAAAATGCTCAAGAGTCTATTTGACCCGAATCACCCGCGTAAATTAGTAACATCCAATCACCATCATTGCTCACAGTTCATATCCCACTTAACTACAATGAATCTATTGAATTGGTTATTTGCCCATAATATTGCCAACATGAATCTTAAAATAATTTACAAGGTAACCACCAATTTGGAATCACATATTGATCCCAAAAATAATCCTATTGTACAATTGATCCGAGGCCTTCATTAGTGCTGCTGATTATTGAAGGAATTTTTAAAAAATCTCCAACACTCAGTCTTCTAAATCATCAAAGCCATTCATCAACTCCTGCTCCAATTCGTCAAACGCTTCATTTCCAACATCTCCATTGTTGTCTTGTTTAGCCTTTTTATCGTTGTTCAAAGCAGATCCATCATCGTCATCATCACGACCTCTCTTCGTCGAGGGCTTCTGCTCATTGTTCAAATCAATAATATTCTCTTCAGCTGAAGGGGTGATCGTCTCCACAACATCGTTATCACCATCGTCATCAGCAAATTTAACTCCGTATTCATCATCCATATCATCTTCATCATCATCATCATCATCATCATCACTGATCTCTGCAAGGAAATCATTAACCTCATCATCCACGCCATCTAAAGAGTAGTCGATGACTGCCATGTCATTTGTCTTAAATTCTTGCTGTTTAGCCTTTTGTTTCTCTAAAACTTGTTGGTATTTTTTCACATCATTCTCTGACACGGACCAGTCTTCTTCACGTTCTTCAATGGAGAATTTGGCCTCATCGACTCTTGTCCATGTCGTCAAACATGCGAAGAGCCAATCTGGATTAACAATTTTCACGTTAGGTAATAACTTTCTAGCAACTCTCACCTTGAATGTAGGACCAATCTTAAACGTTTTGGTACTATTGTCCCGACAAACAACATGAGTCACTTCTGGAAATACCTCACTGACAACCTTTACCCCAAATTGCTTACACCAAATAACTATATCTGCCTTATCAAGGTTTATTCCCAATGGCAAGATACCAGAAAAAAGCACAACTACCCCTTCTAAAACTCTATGTTTCAAAGCAGGAATGATTTGAGTAAGATCTGGCTTCAAAGACAAGTTTTCATTCTTATTTTTATCAAAAACTTGATAGTACTGATCATGGATTTTGCCTAAAGCTTTCTGTAAAGAATACAACTCCACGTCGTCATCATAGAGTAAATTGGAATTTTGCTCGTTTTCTTCATCATCTTTGGATTCTTGATCACTGTTCTCAGAATCTTCGCTATCAGATTTTTCAGCAGTTTTATCATGAGGGTGATGTGTAATCAAATCAAGATCATGTTGTAGCCTTGCTAATGGTCTATCATGCTGTTGCTGTTCAATTGTATTATTCCTTGTGATTTTCTGCTTCATCAAGAGTTTTGCTTCTTCATCTTGGCCTTCGGAATTATCTGTCTTACTTTTATCAGAAGATTCTTCTTTATCAGATTTTTCTGAATTACTTTCTTTGTCTTTTCCCGAGGATTCACCCAGAGCAGTTCCATCCGACTTTTTATTCTCTTTTAATCTCTCTTCTTCAAGGCTCTCAAGTTGTGCTATTGACTTTCTTTTTTTACTTGGTCCAGTTATTTGGCCATTCTTTTTTGGTAAAAATGATGAATTAATATCACCAATGCCCACGAAAAAATCATATGGCACCACCTTAACCAAGTTTTGATCCCACTTCCAAACGTCACCTCTATCGTCAATGATTGCTACCATCAGCTGATCAACAGGAAACAATCTTTTCAAGTTTTTGTGTGTTAACGAGCCACTTTCATCTCTACTGAGAATACGGTCGCCGAAATACTCACCAGTTGGGTCGATAATTTTGGCAATTGCTAAAGCATAGTTTCTTGTGGCCATGGTGTAGATATGAAGTTCATAAAGCTTGCTAATTTCTTCTAAAAAGGTCTCCAAACCAGGACGAAGTTTTACGTAATACCAACATTTGGTGGTGGGAAACTTTGGACCAGTCCAGCCTGGAGGCATGATAGGTTCTTCTTCAAGACAGAAGGATTTAACGTCCTTAACGGAATTATAGTTCGGATTCAGTGGGTCAGCTTGCCATTCTCCAACAGTAGGGTCTACAGTGGCATGGATTACTGTTTGATCAAGATCTACCACCAAAATCAATTTCCGTTGCTCCAAAAGCAGATCGGTCGTATCCTGTTCTATCTTTGTAGCTTCATCGTAGCTAATTTTAAGTCCGGTTGATTCATGAGCCATTTCAATAGAAGCTCTGTCTTCATAAGAGAAACCGGTATAATCTTTTTCGTCCTCCACGGCTTTACCACATAAAGCACATAACCCACCATACTGAACGGCGTGATCACATGGCTCTTTGATACTAAGGATTTCTATACCTGAATGTGCAATTTCGTCGTTGATGCTCTTGTATAATTCTTCGATGTCTCCTTCGATGGGGCTTTCAAAAGTACTTACTCTTTCAACTCGAACCTTCTTTGGAATTTCTTCGGTCAGTTGTGGGTCATCTTGATAGTCCCAGTATTTATAGGCAAAAAGAGGTTTATGCTTTCCGACATGATCACCGGGGGAACAATAAATTGATGTTATCGTTACTGGGAAGGGAACCGATTGCGGAAGAGTTATTTGAATCGACATTGCTGGCCGATTGAGTGAAATTGATGTGTGGTTTCGTTTATAGTTCAAATATAATAGGTCCTAGTAGGTCTGATGTAGTCTGAAATAAGCACTATAGACCCTATCTTTACGCTATATCCAGCGTAAACCTCGGTGGTGGAATTTGTGGGTTTACGTAAAATTGGTACAGAAACCGAATATGAAGCTGATTTCGAGGGCTCTATTTACAGTCTATGAGGACAGTGAATGCGATTGTAACGATGTGGGAAGCCAATGCTCTTGATTTAGGCCTTAATTTGTGTTCAATTTTGGCTTGCTGATTGGAAGAAGCTCTATAGTAATTATCAATGCTTCAGAACAAAAAAAATATGTAAATGTTAGCGGGAGACTTTAATGGCGACTTGTTTTTTTTTGCCGTGCGAGATGGGACGAGACGCTAATTTAGCGGGAGTATAGTGGAAGATACGAATGTTTCCGGTCAGGTGCACGCGCTTGAAGGCGGTAACAAAAATGAGAGCAATAGTAGATAAAGATGCATAAAATGGATCAAATTATAGGGTTTAGATGTTTTTAGTACATAATTTTATGGATTGTAGCTACTGATAATATCTTCGGAGTATCTTTGGCAAACTTTTATCGCTTATTGACGGTAAATGATTCAATGTATTCTTTTAAGCCATCACTAATTGCGCCGCACGAGAGGCTTGCTGTTATGATTTTCCTAAGGCTTTTTTTCGCGGGGCACGCCTTAGGACGTGTGAGCTCATCGAAGCAGCAGCATTAAGATAATCAATGCCCGAGACCGGGTCCTATTGTTAATGAGACTACTTTTAATAACACCACATTAAGGCAATACTTTATTTTTATCTCTCTCCAGAAGTTTTCTACCATTCCTATCTGTTAATTATATTACAATCTATACTTCCTCGAGATCGTCAGAAGAGTCCGAATCTGCCTCATCGGGTCTTCCAACCCCTTCTAATCCTTGTACTTCGTTGGTTTCTACTCCATCTTCGAAATCTCCAATATCTTCTTCTAATTCGCGGTTAAGTTGATCTTCGAGGTCATCTTCACCGTTGTCTCTACCCGCTTCTGCAACGTTAGAGATCATAGATGGTTGAGTAGAATCTTTCTCTTCTATCATATCATCAAACAAATCGTCATCGAAGTCATCAGAATCATCGTCATTTCCATTGATCAAATTATTTGTGCCACTTTCTGGATTTTCCAGGTCCTTTTCTGTATTCAGTATAGGTTCCGCAAAAGATGTGCCCATTTCAAGTTGTTTTTCCCCTGTTATTTGTGTATCACCTTCCTCTGGTTTGGAACTTGAATCCCTACTTGGTAAACCCATCGATGGGAAATCGAATTGAGGGAAATTATCACCGAGCTCTTTATCACTTTCGTCATCATCATCGTCATCATCAGATTGTCCCATCTTACCGAAATCAATTCCAAATTTAACTTCTTCACTTTCTCTAGCTTGCTCTCTTTCAGCATCTTTTCTGCGCTTGATCTCCAAAATTAATTTCAACTTCTTTTCTTTTCTCTTGGTGTCTTTACGTATAGATTGTATAGTGGCAGTGAATTCTCGCTCCATTATTTGACTGAAATAGTCTTTGACCGCTTTTGTCGGTCTTTTGTGTGCATATGGAGAGAAATACTCTTCAGCTTGCATGCATACGTTCTTTTTGCGTTTTTCTGCCTTTGCTATAGCGATAGCTTCTTGACGTTTTCTAAGTTCAAGTCTCTTCTGTGCATATGCTACGATATCGAATGACTGGGTTTTGCTGGTCCCAGGACCAGAGCTTTCGAATTGAGCTTCGGAATCGTCCATGATAGGCTCTTCACCGTCGACCTCCTTGATGATTGATTCTTCGGTGAGTTCACCAAGCTTTTCATCGTTATCATCAATTTGGGCAAGCTCCGTTTCAAAGTTTTTTCTCCATTTAACTTCGTCATCATCTATAAGATTGTACAACAGCTTTTCCGTCAATCTGGATTGCTCGACTAAACGAAGACGCATTTCTTTCAAATCAGAAAGTCGGTCGAGGTAATTTGGAGAATTCTGATAAGTGTGATCAGGTGGAAGTTCGGGGAAATACAGTGGAATGTAACTTGGACGGTCCTCGTTTTGTTTAGGTACCAATTCAGCGATGTCATAATGCTCATTATCAAAGAATACTCTAGATTCTGGGATTGGTTCCACCTGAGATTGTATTGTTTTAATATCGTTGTGAATGACCTGAATTTCTTGTTTACTGCTTTCTATAATATCTTTCAGTCGTTCTAACTCACTGAACAAGTCTCCAGGACTTATTCTGTGGGTTTGCAAAGTCAATTGCATATCACTTTTCAGAGCCTTTCGCCTTCGTTGCATTTCCGTGTAGTCATGTAAAGTAGTTGATAACTCATCAAAATAGGCCGCAGCTAATGTAGATATCTCCAAAATGAAGTCTTCAGTGTATTTGAATGGCTTATCTTTGAGTAAAACTGCAATAACCTTCATGAATGCTACGTGCTCCGGTTCGAGCAGGTCCAAGCTATCCACAGCTGTTGAAATGGGACTGTAGCTCGCCCTTTCCTCTAAGCTCCGATATTGGCTTGGAACATTACTAGTATAACCAGAATTGTATGATGTTGTGGTGCCATTTGATCCCGGTGGAGTGCTTTTGGCGTCTATGCTGTGAGTTGTAGGTGGTTGAGATGGCTTCGGATCGGACGATACCAGCGTAGTTTTCGATAACTCAGTGTCAGGAGGTTTCATGGAAACCAGAGGTGTGCCAGGAGCAGTCTCAGACCCAGTCTGGCGCACCAGAACCAACGTAGAGTCCGTGTCCATGATGTTTACTATGAATATTCAAAGCGCAGAAGAGATGTCGATGTCTGTGTGCAGGAATTTATTGGTAGGGCCGGAGGGGCTGAAGAAGTCTAGACCAACTGGAGAAGTTTTGGGAAGTGTTGTTCTTAAGAAAAAAGGATCAAATTGTTGAAACAAATAATTTACACAGGCTGATATGACATTGACCAATTTCATGACATAATGCAGCAATTATTGTCAACACAGAACAGGGTTTGCTTTATATAGAGTCTATTTATATGCAGGCCGTAAACATTGATGGAGGATCCTAGATCAAGGATATCAAGTTGATCAGACTAATTTATTACCTTTTGATGAGACTATACAAGTTTTCCTTTGATAAAATGGTAAGTAGAATAATGTTTCAGAGAAATGAGAAAAATACATGCTCTACAATGAGCCGAATTGTTAATATTCATCAGCCATGCTATCTATTACATCGTGCAGCTTACTGGCTCGACAAAAGGTACTCAATGGCACCTTGCACAGACCCACCGGTTCTCCTCAATGCTTCCACATTACGGTCAAAGTCAAAAAATCCCATATCGTTGAGTTGTCTGAGCTGGTTTTCATAACGTTCCTCTGGGGGTCTGTTATCGACTGGAGCAGCAGCAGCAGCAGGAGTTGATCCACCAAAAAGCCCTGCTAAAAGAGCAGGATCAAATCCACCGGCACCAGAAGGAGGGAAAAACCCAGCAAAAGGATTAGCAGCGGCATTTTGGCCTGCAGCTTGATTTCCAGTAGCATCCGTACCTGAGCCAGTTGTACTCAGAGTGGTAGATCCAGCAACTCCTGGTGCAGGGAAGGCAGACGCACCGCCAGCACCACTTTGGGCATTTTGCACCAGGCGTAGTAAACTTGGGTCAGACATCATTTGGCGGAAGAAAGGCGATTGCAAAAGCTCCCTAGCCTGAGGTCCCATTGCTCTCAATTGTGGCAGCTGCTCAATCATATAGTCAAGCATTTGTGGATTACTCAAAAGAGACAGCATACTTTCTTGGAATCCTGGTGAAGCCATTATACGTTCCAATTCTTGTGGATCTGGGGCCACACCATTCATGCCTCCATCAGGACCGAACATAGATGCGGATGGAAGTTGAGTATATCCGGCGTAACGAGCACCTGTGAGGTCTGCAAGTGGGTTGAATGATCCTTGTCCAGCAGCAAGAGTAGAGGGCACTCCAGTTGAAGCGGCGGCTGCAGCAGGAGACGCATTAGAAGGGGCACTTGTCGCAGAATGAGCAGCTGGAGTTGCGTTAGAAGTGGCCAGATCCAGAGGTTTCTGAGATGGCTTGGCAGCACCTTTCACCAAGTGGATTGTGTGACCAGTTTGAATCTTGTACAGAGCCAAGGTCTCCTCGTTCTTCAACACTTTGCCACTATAGATGAGACGTTGAAGCTCGGCATCGATATCGGACTGAGTTGCAATTTTTTCCTTCAATTCTAGCACAGTAGCAGTCGAAGCGATTTCGACGCTATATTTGGTGCCAGCAGACGATTTGACCGTGATATTAAGTGCCTCGGACATGATTGTGAGTGGCTTTAACTGGAGAAATTCGATTTGGGATGGTACGGATAAGGACTGTGTGCAGGAAACCGTGATTGATTTGTGATAAGCTGAAGGAAATGATAGAGCAAAAATAGAGTAATTTGCAGTATTTGTAAGGTAAAAGTATTTTAAATAGTTTGTTAATAATCGAGTTTGAAGGGAGTTTCTGATAAAAGGAATTTATTGGGAATATAGTGAAGTTGGGACAATGCAATTGTAGATTTAAAGAATATTTGGGACCGTTTTGAGTGAAAAATTAATAATACGCGAGCGGTTTCGTTATTTTTGGAATACAATTTATGGAGTTTATAGAGTCAATGGGTGTGAATATACTTTGAAATGAGATACTTTAAAGTATATTGATTTAAATAGAATTGCTTGATCATTTGTTCTAATTCAAAATCATATTTGATTCAAAATTTTTACGTATTTTCCTTAACTACTATTTTTCATAGTAGAACCTTTCCCATTCTAATTAGAGTTCTCTCTTTAAAGAAAGGATACTTAACTTGGAAAAAGAACGTTGGTTGAATATTAAGATGATCAAGACGTTATTCCAGTGGAGGACAAAATAAATCGAGATCTTGGGATACGACACTTTCACTCAATAAAAATGACTAAATCTTTTGAAATTTTGAAATTGTCCGATTTGGAGATTAATATTAGTCGTTCAATAAAGAGACTATATTATTATCTTAACGGTATAGTACCGCACATCTCTCAGAAGACCTTTAAAACTAGTCAATTCTTCTTTCAGATGATTGTCCTTCACTGAAGACCGTAATTTCGTAATTTATACCTACCATTCACTTCTTTGAGTACCTCAGATAACAAAAGTGTCTTAACTAATGTGCTGTTTTCCGTGTCTGGAGTAAATGATACAGTAGCTCCATCGGCAGATATAAGAGCATCTAAGATACGCGACAATGGCAGCTCATGTCCTTTGAAACATAATCCGGCAATGTCCTTCATATGTGCCATTATTCTATCCTCTTGAAGAACTAATCCTGAAATCATATCGTCGCATAGATCTAATCGACTATTGAAAAGAGTATCCGGGGTCCCATTCCTTTGTGATCCTCCGTCAGGATCAAGTGCTTCAATTTTCTTCAACACTGTAGACAATTCCTCTACTACGGCTGTTTTCATTTCATCAAAGTCTACTAAAGAACGTTCTAACAGTATATTTGTCTCCAATTCTTGGGTTTTTATTTGCTCAAGATCTTTCAACAAGCCTGCTTGTTCTTTGACAAAGTTTTGAAGTAAGGAAGACGATGTTGCCTCATCAATAACATCATTTTTGGCTGGAATATACGCCAAAGTTTCATAGACACTAATAAGGGCGATGACTTGTCGCTTTAACGTGTCAGTATCATCGTCTAATTCATATGAGTTTATTGACAGCTCTAATTCGGCAATTGAGGCGTCTACTTGAAGTGTAAATTGTTTCGTTCGGGCCAAATCTTTTGTGAGTCGGTCATGGTAGATGGTATCTGCATCGAGATCAGAGCCGGAGTTGAAGTCAAGAAGTCGTGAATCTTTTGAAGATGATTGGTTTTCCAATTCTGATACTTGTGGCTCATTTCCAGGAGGTTTCGTGCTATCTTCGGTACCATCTATGTCTTTATCAACATCATTTTCCAATGGCTTTCCGTCAACTGATGTATTTAGGTCTTTTTGAATGGAGATGGTAGGCTCAACTTGAACAGATTCATGTTCCAAACCAAGATTTTCAACATCTTTAGACTCTTGATGATCTATATTTTCCATTGGATGAACATTAAATCAAGTGTAATGGCTCTGTTTTCAATCAAATTAATGCCGTTGTTGTGATTTAGTTGCAACAGTGTGCATACAAATTGAAAAGTTGAGTGGCACAAATTTCGGTGGTGATAAATTGGTTTTTTTTGAAAAGTCTTAGCTTAAAGCAACTGAATCATTCAAGAATAAGTTCACATTATGACTTCTATTTCACCTACCGCATTACAGAATCTCGATGAGGCTTCTCGTAAAGATATAATGAACTTTATTGAGTCTGAAAATTCCAAATCAAAGGTTCAAATGTCTATCCATAACTTCACCGATATGTGTTTCAAGAAGTGCAATGCTGGAAAACCTATTAGTAGTGGCACTTTGGACTCTAGTGAAGAACAATGCTTAACCAACTGCTTAAACAGATTCTTGGATACCAATATTAAGGTAGTTCTGGCTTTACAGGGCGCTCAGCAGTAAGTAGCTCTTACCATCTTGCACATAGAGATAGATAGATTGATTGATTGATTGATTGATTTGTTGATAGATAGTTTGGTCGATTGATTGATATTTGTTAATATATATAAATGTATATACATATATGTAACATGTAATTAGTGAAAGGTGGCTTCAAATTAAACCAAATTCAACCACGGTGATATCTAACGAAAGTATGTATAAAGAAGTATTTGGTCTATATTAATTATTCTATATTATTATATATCTCTATATCTCTATATCTCTATATCTCTATAAATGCTACCTTTAGTTCTGGTTTGGCTGTACACACCTGCTCAGCTATATCTCCAATATTATTACAACCCGCTTCCTTGAGAATTTTGTAGTTTTCAGTGATCATTTCACACGGGATTCCTTCTCGAGATAACCTTTGATACAAAATACTCCATACTGCTATAAAATCGTAAGAGTATTTTTCAAGTAGCGTAATACTTTTCTCCTGTTTTGCTATTTCGAAAACATCAGCTTGAATCTTCAAGCAAACATTTGTAAGTTTTAATGCCATATCCTTTTTTCTATCAATGAGAAGCGGACCCGCAAGTAGCTGGTTGAGTGTGTAGAATAGACGAGATAAACATGCAAAGACATTGCTCTTCATGTGACCCCGAATCATCTCGTTTAAATACTCCAAAACCAAAACAACCACTTCGTCGCTTCGACCTTGCACATGATTAATAGTGGAGAAGATATTTTCGTTTATCAACAAAATGTAACCCTCCACTGGTTTTGAAACATAAGGAAGAATCTCAAAAGAAGCCGGATAAGCAGCGTTCAAAATGTACAAAGATTCGAATTCAGGTGTTAAGTTGGGCAAGTATGACATGCAAACTTTAACTGCGGCAAGATAAAGTTCAGCTAAACCACTTTTAACCACAATAGAGCGATAACTGCGAACGAATTCTCGCAAAAGTATACATCCTTGAGCTTTGAAGAATACTTCATGATCTTCTAAAAGATTTAAAATGAACGATGTCACTATAGGCCACTTGTCATCGAGATCTAGATTTTTCATCATATAATAGACAGTCGAAATTGTCATTACATTGGCAGATGCTTTCCATTCTGACCTTGCACCATCTTCATAACCCAGATTAAAGCCTAAAGAAGGACGAAGTCCATGAACGGATGGGACATTTTGTCTATATCCGGCTCCAGAAATGTTTTTATTCCCCAAATTCTTGCTGGAAGGCTGATTTTTGGGTGCCACAGATAATAGTTTCGGTGTAAGCCAGTTGAAAAATTGATAGTCAAGTTTTGTAATCCCAGAATCTGACAAAATTTCCCGAGATAAATTCAGATTAATAGCAGTTGTCCAGGGTAAATGTTCCATGTAATGAAATGAAGTAGCTGCTATCACCGGGAAAGCAAGCTCCACTTTTTTACGCATTAAGGCTTTAACAACTCTAAGTGGATGATAGTATTGTTGCGCTGTTTGACCTGATTTCAACCAATTTCCGTTAATTTTTGGAGACATGCTTAAGTATCTGACTGCTACTGTAGATATTGACTCGATCTCGATTTCAGATATATTGTTATCATCTATTTGTGCTTCCAATGCCAACCATAATGATTCAACTTTTGAAGATCCGGCTGCAGAGGATGACAGATGTCTCAAATTGGCACAGATTTGACCTATTCCAAGGTTGAAATCCGAATGAAGTCGTATAGATTCCATGTCTTTGTCAATATCGACATCACAAGCTATATCGGGTGGGATCAACCCCGGTTCTAACCCAGACATGGTTATAAGTATAATAGAAAATGTCTAAGTGAGAAAAATGTACAAAATTTTAAACTACATCAAGTGGGACCAAATGGGAAATTTCATTAGCTCAATAGAACAAACTAACAGGCCATAATGGCACATTTTGCAGCATTCAGGAGATTATTCTCTTCCAGAAGCATTGGAGGAATCAAAATCTCTGAAGAGGTTAAGCAGGCTCTCAATGATAAGATAAAACCGGTCATTGCCCTCGAATCCACCATCATTACTCATGGACTTCCATTTCCTCAAAATTTAGAAATGGCTAGAACAGTAGAACAAGAGATCAGGAACGCTGGTGGTGTTCCTGCTACTTGTGCATTTGTTAAAGGTCAACCACTTGTTGGTTTGGAAGACTCAAATTTGAATGTTTTGGCCCAAAGCTCTCCGGAATCAAAGCCTCTAAAAGTCTCTCGCAGAGATGTGGGGTATGTCATGGCTAGTGGTAAAAATGGTGGTACTACCATAGCTCTGACGATGATTTTAGCTGCTAAAGCTGGAATTAAAGTCTTTGCAACCGGAGGACTTGGTGGTGTCCATAAAGACGGTCAAAATACTCTTGATGTATCCGCTGATTTGACTGAATTAGGTAAAACCCCAGTCTCCGTTGTATGTGCTGGGCCAAAATCTATCTTGGATATTGGATTAACCCTTGAATTCTTGGAAACTCAAGGGGTTTACGTTGGAACGTACAATGAAGGTACAGGGAAAGCGGTTGATATACCAGGATTTTACACTAGAGAATCTGGCTTCAAATCTCCATATTCTTTTGGTACTTTTGAAGAAGCAGCGCTGATTATTTACAATCAGAATGTGGTTATGGGATTACAAACTGGAAATGTTTTTTGTATTCCACCATCAACTGAAACAGCTCTTCTGTCAGATTTCGTCAATAAAATTATAGAAGAAGCACAAGCAGAGGCATTGCAATTGGGTATTAGAGGTAAGGAAATCACCCCATTCTTATTGTCTCGTATTGCTCAACTCACCAAAGGCCAATCGGTGAAGAGTAACATAGAACTTGTACTCAACAATGCACGGGCCTCTGTCGAAATAGCGAAGTCACTTTTACAGTTGGAGCTGGGAAAGGTACGTACATAGCCAATGCAAACGATTAACTTTACTTTTTTACTAACACTAGTCCGTCGGTTTTCAGCCAAAAATTACTGAAAAGATTTCAGTTAAGGAAAAACCAGAACCAATAGTCAAAAATGTCAATACTTTGATTATAGGATCATTAGCATTGGACTCGATTTCAAAGATTTCGGGCCCACTTTATATGAAAGACTCTAATCCAGGACAAACAGCTGTTTCTATTGGTGGGGTTGGGTATAATTTGGCCAAAGCATGTAACTTAGCCTCTATATCACCATCTTGTGAAGGATCGGCAACCAGTCGTTTTGTCTCGATTGTAGGAGATGACGTACCTGGTAGATCTATCATATCTCAGCTTTCAGATGATCCAAATTTCAAAGATTTAGCTATCAAACAAAGCACTATATCATCAACTGCCCAGTATACTTCAATTCATACTTCCAATGGAGACTTGGTTGTTGCTTGTGCCGATATGAATATAATTGAAAGTGAAGAGTTCTCGAATTACATCATTTCTGAAGTTGAAAGATCCAAACCACTCCAAATCATAGTCGATTGTAATCTCTCTTCTTCAGGGTTGAATAAATTATTCACCTACGTTTTTCAAAATATGCCAGAAACTCATATCATAGTCGAGCCCACCAGTGCAATTAAAGCTGAAAGACTTGCCAAAATAAGCAGCACAAATCTCATGACTTTTCCTAGTAATTGTGTACTGTTAATTACTCCAACTTTGCATGAACTCGAATGTATTCACAACTCGTTTGCTAATCGCGAACTCTTTGATGATTATGATCATTGGTTTCCTTTATTGGACAGTCTTGGAGCTGATTCTGACTTTCGAAACAAATTATTCACCATAAAGTCATCAATTTTAGAAGAAGGTTTAAATCAAGGGTTTATTCAACAATCTATTAAATTGCTTCCTTATATTCCGAATATACTTCTCAAGCTAGGAGAAAGGGGTGTTTTGTTAATTAAGCTCAGTACTAATGTGGATGATTACAAGTCTTTACCAACGGTTTCCCCGTACAGACCGGAACTTATTGTTACTTCAAAGGGGAAGACATACGGAGAACAAGAAAATAGGATGGGAGTGGTACTCGAATACTTTCCAATTCCCTTGGAGAATAAAGATATTATCATAGAGAATGTCACTGGTGCTGGAGACTCATTTTTAGGCTACTTAGCTGCAAGAATGCTGGTTGCAAATGGAGTCTTGGAAGAGAAAACTTGGTTAAATGCTGAGCTTACTAGCGTTGAACAGGAATGGTTCCTATGGGAAAGTATATATAAGGCCCAAATAGCAAGTGGAAAGTCGCTTCAATCAGAAGCTGCCGTTGCGCACGAGATCAGCTCGATTGACTAAGCTTTAAAGGTGCGTCTTTGTGTGGGACTTAACATGCACGCGGGATTTCTCTGCATGTAATCAATTTTAGAATTGATCATCATCTACCTGCATAAATAAATTAATTTGAAATCACCTGAGTCTTACTCGTCAATATCAATGTATACCCGATTGTTTCTTAGACAGGCCAGACGCACTGCCTCGACGTCCACAAGACGGTTTTCATCGTTCCAAACTTGGGCGTTGGCAGGAACTGTCTTAACTACCGGGATTTTGATTAACAATGCCAATCCTATTCGTTTAGATAAACCAAAGACAATTGAGTTACCCGTGCAAGACTCTATAAGTATCGATGGCTCTATTGATCCCATTGCGATAGAATTAAAGGAAGCTAATCAAACGAATTTACACGCTGACTTTCAACTTCTCGGTTTTGGTGTCAGAACGGTTACTTTCCTTCGCATGAAAGTTTACGGTATAGGGCTTTATTTGGCTAAACAAGACGTCAATACTGCCAAAAGAATTGCTCAAGGTAAGGATTTGACTGATCCTGTAGTCTCCAGTGAAGTTATCGGTCAAATCTTGGATGAGAAGGTTAGATTTGCTGCCAGGATTTGTCCTACTAGAAACACTGATTTTACTCATTTAAAAGATGGGCTCATTAAATCCATTACAAATCACCCTATTGCCAAAGCTCCTGAAACTAGAGAGCAAATGAGTGAAGGTTTGGGCGAATTAAGAGAAGTCTTCTCTGGTTTCAAAGGATCTGTACCAAAAAATCATGCCTTATGGATCGAGAGATTAGCCAACGGTGCATTATCTATTGCCTACGAAAACACCAAGACCGGTGAAATTAAGCCTATGGGCCAAACCTCTAACCCATTAGTGGGAAAGGCCTTGTTTTTGTTGTACATGAGTGGAGACCGCCCTCTTAGTCCACAATTAAAAGCCAGCGCCGCTGAAGGGTACCAAAAATTGTAAATAATTGTAAATAGTCAGATATAATAAAAGTAAATCTTATGACCTTATCAAGTACATGCTACTCTCACTTTTTCACTTTTCGCCTACATTAAGCTATACTATTATACTATTATCCCTAAAATACAAAGAACTCACATAATAATGGACTCCTTCTCAACGTTAGAGGAGATCGACTTGTGAGGCAAGACCTTGGCACCGTTAACGTAGATTTCGTTCTTGATTTCGACATCATCACCCAAGACAGTGACACCTTCAGTTCTGGCCCACTTACCAATTCTGGAGTTCCATCCGACGATGGTGTTCTTGACCAAAGCGTGGTCCTTGACTTCGGAGTTGGCAAGCAAAACAGAGCCTTCAATTCTGGCACCGTTACCAACAACAACATTTGGACCAATGACAACGTTAGGACCGATTAAAGCCAGAGGATCAATCTTGGCAGTTGGGTCGACCAAGACGTTACCCTTGTTGACGAATGGCTCCTTGGAGAGAGACTCTGGGTTCTTCTTAGAGACAGAGTTCAAGTACAAAGCGGTACCGGCCAAGAAGTCCTTTGGTTGACCGACATCCATCCAGTAACCTTCCAAGTCGAAAGAGTAGAGTTGCTTCTTCTCAACGAGCAATGGGAAAGTTTCCTTTTCAATAGAAGTTGGTCTCATTTCGATCAAGTCAATGACAGATGGGTTCAAGACGTAAATACCGGCGTTAATTCTGTTACCGACGAATTCGACTGGCTTCTCAACGAAACGGTCGATCAAGTTGGCAGTGTATGGGTCGTGAACAATGACACCGTACTTGGATGGTTCATCGACCTTGGTAGCGACGATGGTGGCTTCAGCCTTGTGGGCCTTGTGGAAAGCAGCCAACTCAGCGAATGGGTAGTCACAGATGACATCGGAGTTCAACACGAAGATAGGAGCATCATCCTTCTTCAAGACCTTTTCAGCCAACTTCAAAGGACCAGCAGTTCCCAAAGGTTCTTCTTCAACAGAGAAGGTGATAGAAACGTTGTAAACTTCCTCGTACTTCTTAAGAGTGGAAACCATAACTTCTGGACGGTAGTTAACGGCAAGAACGATGTCAGTAACACCAGCCTTAGACAAGGCTTCGATCTGGTGAAGGATCATTGGTCTGTTAGCGAACTCAACCAAAGGCTTTGGAACGGTCAAAGTAAGAGGTCTCAAACGAGTACCGTAACCGCCGACTAAAATGATTGCCTTCATTGTATAAATGTGTTTTGTTTAAAAGATATGAGAAATTAACTTCACTGAAGTTCAAAGAGCAAGAAGAAAAAAATCTGCGACTTTCCAACCTGAAATGTTTATATATTTTCCACGGTGGCTCTTTTTGTGTTGAGTAGTACACGTATCTGAAAAATGTGTTACACGTGTAAGGATGCACGTAAATAAAAATAAAAATAAAAATAACGAGAAAAATAGGCAATGCGGCGCATTGGAATAGGAGACGCGGACTGCGAGGATGGATAGTATTTTTGAGGATGTGTAAAGAGATAAAACCAGGATAATGAAGATGATTTGGGAAAGGATGGATTTGTTTGCGGATAGCTTATGAACGGGAATTATTGATCAGACGTATTTTGATAGGCTAAGAAGGATTGATTTATAGATTATTCTTAGTATAGTGGAAAAAGAAAAATAAAATAAAATAAAAAAGAAGTCTGGCCACAAGCTGGCTCGCTGGTTAGATTTTTTTTTCTTAACGTGGCTTCTGCTGCTGCTGCTGTAACTGCCGCTACCGTAGCCGCTGGTTAGCAGCTTAGTTTGTCCGATGGCGTGGTGTTTACCGAAATAGAAAGGACTGCGATTCTTAAATAGAAACTACAGAAATAGAATGCAAACAAAACCTCTTGTTTAGTAAATATGCAACCTATGGTTGTCAGGGGTTCCCGAACGGCTGCTGCAGTTTCCAGGACCATCTACTTCTCTTTTTGCTGGCTATATTTGTCGAATATACTATTCTCTCTTGCCGTTCCCCTAGCCTAGCTTGGCCTGGTTTTAAATTATTTTCGGAGTTTCTCTTTCTCTTTTTCAATCAATAAATGCGTATATAATGTTTAAATATGTGTTGAATCGCGCGTATAATTATAAACGAATTGGACAAGCGAGTGTGGGTTAAGTATCAAATTATCAAATTATCGATTAAGAATTAAGTTAAGAATTAAGAACACTATTCCAAATGAAACGCGTGGGGTGTATGGAATTACGCGATATGTATAACAATCAGATAAATGTTATAAATGTTATAATAGTGTACTAAAATCACCAAATTGTTATCGTCTTTTTCTATTTGATGCACGTTGGTATCAGTAGCTTTGTTCCACGATTAACACCAAGGCTAATCAACCTGAATATTCCCGCTAAAAATCGCAGCGATGGCACGTGTAGAAAGAGTGGTGGTGTGTCACGGTAGGCTACCGTTATGATTTTTTGAGTAGACGTTATTGTTTAAGTGCTGGTGCTGTTAAAAAAATAGAATTTGTTTATGCTACTGTTGATACTTTCCAGGTATGTGCCTCTAACTATTGCTTGTAAGTTCAACCGTCTATGGTCATATTCACATTGACGCGTAGATTAAGATTCTCTCTTCATCACCAAAATGAAAACGTCCTCTATGTGAAAGATAAACCGCATTGCCGATGCATTACATGAATTGCGCGAAAGCCTTTTTATTTCTCTTAATTCTCCGGGGTGGCCCAGCTTCATAATTCTCCCCCATGGGACTTTGTCGGTATTTGGATGCAATTATATCTAATTGTGAATTGAATAAATTTGTTTAATACTTTTAAGATTATTCTAGTGATTCCATCACCTCCTTCCCCATGAACATCCCCCTTGTCTCATTCTCATCAACATCATCATCCTCATCATTTTGTCGAGGATCGGAAAATAACTGCTGCACCTCGTGTAAAAAATAACAAACACTGTTTATACTGCAGCTAGTAGACGTGTCGGAGCACAAACCTCCACGGATCTATCCGATGATAGATGTAAACTATTCGGACCACAAGGGTATGCGTTACACACGGCAGAATCATCATAATAATCTACTATTTTTTTTCTTCCACGGTTTTGCCAACACCTACACATCATCTTGAACGATATTTCATACCGATCTTGCTAAAAATAGCGCCTGTCATCGCTACCGCGGCCTCGGAATATTTGAAAGTTAATCTCGATGGAAATTTTTCAATCAATAATTTTGATCTACATAGCATGAATTTCGATACAGTAAATGTGGCCCAACCTTTGAATTACATGAAATGTTAGATCCGGTTTCACACAACTATTGCCGCATTAGAAACACGTAATCTAATCTTTAAGCCTATTATTATAGGTATATTTTCACGGGTGGTTTTTTTTTACGGACCAGGTAGGTATTGCATACAACAGACCTTGCATGGATGGTTGTGGTATTCAGCCAGTAATACTTAACTCGCTCGCGGTTCCTGCTTTGACTTTGCAGTATCAATAGAAAAACCTGCCATAAAGGGGAAATGGAAAAGGAGAAAACTATAGACCACCTGCCAGTGAAAGATGTCACGTAAGTGATGTGGCTTTTCGAATTTTTTTAAAAATCGTATATTTTTACTTGACTTTTTTTTTATTCTAATTTTGAAGTAAATTGATTTACTGAAAGCTATCGTTCATAATCTTATTACATTTGTAAGTTTTCAAATGGAGGGTTTTTAATTGTTTTCAAATTTCATGTTGGTATTTGTAAGATACAAAAGCTCGAAAACCTTTTCAAATTTTATTGGTTATAGGCTATGCCACTATTTTTCACATACTTACTATATTTGGAATGTACCGGCTCTCGCACTATTTTAAAAAAAATTGCCTGCTTGGCCAAGTGGTAAGGCGCTCCACTCGTAATGGAGCGATCGCCGGTTCGATTCCGGCAGGAGGCAATTTTTTTTTGCTTTATGATACCCTTAAACGATGGATGTAGAAATAATAAACTCAGTCCAATGGGTTTTAGTAGACATTTTCCAGATGTTACTGTATGAATGAATGTTTATTTGAATTGTTCTAAGGTCTTATTTCTATCAAAAAATTACCAATCCTCTTTTGCACCAAAATCCTCTCCATATGACCATTACCATTATTAAAGAGATCATTAAACTGATTGAAGTTATGGTCAAGTATCCCAGAAGACAGCCAGCGGTTTCTCCTACTTTACACTTTAAATCACTTTGGATTCCGTATAAAAGTGAGAAACCTACTGATCCAATTGCTGGAGCTACCATAAAGGAACCCCATGTCAGACCCAAGATATCCACACCCCAAATAGATGCGATAATTGCTGGGTATACTGTGAAAAGACCTCCGTACGAAACACCTGAAAGAATCAGCATATATGTGAGACCGCTGTCATGAGTGCTAGTGCTGGGAAGTTGACCAAGGATACCGATTATTATAATTAAGGCCAAGATCCAAACTCGGCAAATTGGATAGCGACGTTTGGGCAGGGCCAAAAAGTCTGACAGAACCCCTGCTATTAATCTTGTAGCAGTCAGGGCAGCGGCCAAGTATGCCACATCTGTAGCTGGATCGGCTCTCTTCCCATCTACGAATTGTACAATACTGGCCAAATTGTTTTGAAAGCTTTCCATGGGACCCAAGCTAGCAACAAGTGAAATAAGTAAGAGCCAAGCCAGTGGATCCTTAAGGAATTTAATGTATCGAACTGCATGATCTTCAGGTTCAATAACCTCTCTATGAGGGAGAAATGTGTCAGGTGTATCTGAAGAATTTTCAGAAGTTTCAACGGTGCCTTGAAGCAATGGCAGCAGCTCGCTAGGTTGATTTCTCTCGTGGTCATGCTCGAAAATTACTTCACTTTCAATGCTGACGATAGAAGCAGCAAAAAAGTTGAAGATGACAACAATTAAATACATGTATGTGAAGAAGTTGAAGACTTTGACCAAATCCAAAGATTGGGTGGTGTGCAAAACTTCTGGTTTTTTGAACCATGGTTGCTTAATTAATTGCAGAAGAATCAACAGCAGAAGGCCGTAACACAGAACGGGTAAAGATATTGCCAAACCTTTGTAATTTGGATAAATTTTTGCACAGGTTAAAAGACTCAGAAAGTATAGAGCCAGAGTTCCGAGTCCAATAAAGAAAAAGCAACCTCCTAAACATACAAGAGCGTAATTTGAAAGTGGGCCTTCTCCGTCGACAATGCGAGCGCATACATGATACGAAGGAATGAAAAACCAGAGCAGCAAAAGTGCTAATAATGATGGTCCATGCATGTCTGCCAAGTACCCAAGTACGGGAAGGCAAAAGTACATTCCTATGGCCGATACCAGGGCAATGTAATTAATATGAAGGTAGCTGACTCCAAATGAGTCATGAAGGGCGATCAGGAAAAGCGAGAACAAGAGAATCAGGCCCGCAGATACACATGAAAGCAATGAAATGACAAATGCAATGATTCGGAGGTTTTCTATGGACACATGGCGTGATAGGTATCGTTTTATGCCGTGCGAAAGCCCGTTGATGGCGGACTTTTGTTGAGTCATGTGTGGAGAAGTTCTTAAATTTTTAATGAGTTTTTAATTTCGCAAGTTAAAGAAGTGAGCAACAAATTTGTGGGGTGAAACTGTGGATTTTTATGAGTTTCGAGGTGGAGTTTAAAGGCGTATGATTGGAATTAATCGAAGTTTTGTTGAGTGTTTATTGGGAATTTGTTATTTTATTGTCTTCTCATTTATAGGGCTATTACATTATTATGAATAATGCTTTGCTTCCATTTTATTCATCTTTTTCCTCGGATCATATTCGCTTAGATACATAGAAGAAGTCAATTCTCAATGAACATTAAAATGATTTTAAAGTGTGAACTTCGATATTCTCGATATTACAAATATTTATTAAGCTCGATTATTGGTTGATTGTTGTATGACGGTATAAAGATTCAGAATCTTCGTCACAATTCACTATTATTGCCAAATTTATGTCAGTTTCTCTGTCAATTTCTCGCTATTGTTTGCCATTTTCTGCTATTTTATTTGCTAAACTCTTTACCAACCTCTCTGCCATTTTCATAGTCAATCTTTCTTTTAATACCTTCTCTATCATTTGAATATCTAATACTATCCTCTTTTCTTATCTTTTTCAATTATCTTTTTCTATATGCTACTTAATGTATGTCTTGAAGCGCTCAATCTCATCCTTAGATCCTAACCAAATACCAGATCTGTCATGAATTCCCTTAGGAAGAATCTCAAGAATTCTTTCACCAGCATCATTCACAGCAGAACCTCCAGCTTGTTCCATAAGTAAAGCCATTGGGAAACATTCATACAAAATACGAAGTTTTCCATTCTTCAGCTTAGTGTCAGCTGGGTAAGAGAAAATACCTCCGTAAAGCAAAGTTCTGTGGATATCGGCAACCATTGATCCAATATAACGGGCAGAGTATGGTTTACCCTTCAAATCATCTTGAGGCTTCTTTAAATCAGCAATATAGTTCTGTACGTACTCTGGCCAGTAGTACAGATTTCCCTCGTTGACAGAGTAAATAGCTCTTTTAGAAGGAATTCTCAAGTTAGGACTAGTCAAGATGAATTCTCCCAATTGGGTGTCCAAGGTGAATCCATTGACTCCATTTCCGGTAGTAAGCATCAAATGAGCCGAGGCACCGTACATAGTGTAACCAGCGGCAACCATTTCAGTTCCGCGACGTAAAACATCCTTAATTGAACCCTCGGAGTCATCTTTCAAACGATAGATTCCGAAAATAGTACCAACTGAAACACCAGCATCAATATTGGAGGAACCATCAATTGGGTCGGTACAAACGGCATACTTTCCACCACCTTCAAACACAATCAAGTCTTCTTGTTCTTCAGATACCAAAACCTTGACATTGTTGGACAGTTTCATGGCATTAATGAAGATTTCATCACCGATAACATCCAACTTCTTTTGAACATCTCCAGTCAGGTTAGCGGTACCAGAAATTCCGATAAGATTAACTAATTCTGCACGACGAATGTTATGAGCAATGAATTTGAAAGCAAATTGAAGTGAGTTAAGCAAAAGTGAGAGCTCACCGGTGGCATTAGGGGCCAATTTTTGTTGCTCTTGAAGAATGAATCTGGTCAAAGTGATGATGTCAGTCTCAACTTTCATCTCCTCTGCCACCGAGTTACGGGATCCGTCGGTCATATTATAAAATTATTGGTGAATATATGTAAGGAATTGACACAAGAACAAAGAGAGACGAAATTACGACACAATTTGAACAAGTGGAGGGGGGGAAGTAGTTTGTAAAGTTTGTGAGAAGGTGCCCGTTTTATATTTCTGGGGTAAGCGCGCGGGATTGTTTCCCCGGATCCCGGCGAAATCAGGAGGGGTTCCAGGTCCCGACGGACCGAGCAGGCGTATCGGGCTTTAGAATGTGGAGAGAAAAAGCAGCTGATAAGCTAGGAATTGTTTAAAAGATTTAGAAACAATTATACTTTAGGTATAGGGAGTATTAGAGGTGATGGATGGATGGCTTCCGTGAAGTTTTTCATTCAATGGCTTGCTATAAAGTTGCTCCGATTGCTTTCCCCGGGGCTTCAGACTCGTCGCTGCGCGAACCGTTCCTGCCTGTGAAAGCGATGCGAGTGAGCGTGCTGAGACAGCGCATGTTTTTTTTTTGATATTTTGTGGGGGGGCTGAAGCCCGGACTGAGAAAATGATAGCGGCGATAAAGAATTGCGAATGCTTCATTTAATCGATATATATTGGGTGTGTAGTATAAGGTTGCGGTTGGTGAATGAAGATTGGTTCATGTCGAGATGTAATATTATTTTTCCTAAATAATATTGGATTTTCCAAGCGTATATGTTTTAATTCCATTTCATAAATTGATACCCCGGAGCTATACGCGCGGTAAGATGAGATCTTATGGGCAGACGTTAAATACTTTACTTGAGCCGATCTTTCAATAATTCAGTAAGAATGAGGTGATGTTTTAATGCCCTAGAGAGGGCCATGCATGAATTATTGAAAGAAGGTTTAAGTTGTCAAATTGGATAGAATATCAAAATTATTGCATGCAAAGAAAATGATGGTTGGAATATCCCTACAATGTCTATATTAAGTCGTCCATTCGTTATATATCTACTGACTTTTCTGATGCTGTGAGCGATTCAACTCGTATAATAAATCGAATCCAGTATTTTTAGAATCTGGTCTTCTACCGTTTCGGGATGCGGGTTTCTTTTGTGTTATAGGCTTCGTTTTCCACTGACTGGCACTTTCCAACAGTTTATAAACTCTTGCATCATCATCTTGAGTGTTAACATTGGCCAACTGTTTTTGAAAGTTACGGTGCAAATATTCAAGAACTTCTTCTGCGTTAAAAGTCTCGGTAACGGCTGAGTTTATGTTATTTGTACTAGGTCCTGGTCCCAGATTAGTGGGTTTACTGGCGGTTGCTGGTGCCGGGTGCTCAGTACGCTTCGACAGAGCGAGTTTAGTGGCCCATGCAGACATTGATAGATCAGCGGCTTCAAAAGAAGAAGCAGAATTGAAGATGGTTCTAGTTTGTGTGCAGGTTGTCAAACTCGTGCTCGTGCTCGTGCTCGTGCACGTGCTTGTTCTGTGATCGATTGTGCTTATGTAAAGGATCCAACGCGCCGAAACTGCAATAGTGGATGGAGAGTTTAGCCAGAGTAATTATAGGAATATTTCATAGATTCCACCCTCACGATATCAATTCACAGATAGAAAGGCGTTGAGATAAATAATTGTAAAGATTCGGTCATTTTTAGCGGTTCATAAATTTATCACCGCTGATAATTTATACTAAATCAATGATTGTCTTTTTAAAATCCCATAGTTGTAAGGCGTGCGATGAAATTTTATGTGTGCGCGGTTCGCAGAATCGGCAAAATAGAGAGCGACCGCGATTAAATCATAGGTTATTGTTGTTATAGAGTAGTTGAAAACATTGGACAAATTGACCAAAATTCACCTAAATCTATTGAAAATTCCCCCCAGAAAATTCAGCTTTACAAACTATACGCAAATTCATCGAAATTACCAAATTTACACGTCTTGGAATAACTCGATATTAATCAAAATTACGTCAATTCGAGGCCATATTGAGAACAATAAGAAAGTGCAGGCGCGGGATTGACTGAAAATTCAAAGGAACCATAAACTCAATAAAATTGATCATATTCCAAGTCGATCTTTCGATTAATTTAACTGTGTGACAATTAATATCTCTCTACATAATCATTCCCAACTCTCCATTTTTCCCTGCCCAATTTACCCTCCACAACTCTTCTGTATATTCTTTTATCTTTAACAATCTTTAACTTATTCAATTGCAGCACTAACTTTTCGGCGCGCGCACGCAAACGACACGTAACAAAAGAGTCCAGTTTGGATTTTTTCAACTTCAACTACATTCACTATGAGCGGATTTCGGGTGTTAGACCTTGTCAAACCTTTTGCACCGTTCGTTCCGGAGGTTGTGGCCCCTGCAAGGAAGGCTACCTTCCAACAGCGGGTCATGTGGACAGGAATCACTCTCCTTATCTTCCTTGTCATGTCAGAAATTCCTTTGTACGGTATTGTTTCGCTGGATGGTCTGGACCCCTTATATTGGCTTAGAATGATGTTGGCACTGAATCGTGGTACTTTAATGGAACTTGGTATTTCTCCAATTGTTTCTGCTGGTATGGTTTTCCAATTGTTGCAAGGTCTTAAACTTCTTACTGCTGATATGAGTAACAAACAAGACCGTGAATTATTCCAAACGGCACAGAAATTGTTTGCCATTATGTTATCAGTTGGTCAAGCTACCGTTTACGTTTTGACTGGTATGTATGGTGCTCCTAAATCTCTTGGTGTTGGTGTTTGTTTGTTGCTTGTTTTGCAGTTGGTTTTCGCCGGGATCATTGTCATTCTTTTGGACGAATTGCTTCAAAAGGGTTACGGTTTAGGATCAGGTATTTCCCTTTTCACCGCCACAAATGTTTGTGAACAGGTCATGTGGAAGGCTTTTGCCCCAACCACCTCCAACACTGGTAAGGGTAAGGAATTTGAAGGTGCCGTTGTTGCCCTTTTCCATTTGTTAGGTTCCAGAAAGGATAAGAAGAGAGCTCTTTTGGAAGCTTTCTACCGTCAAAATCAACCAAATATGATGCAATTGGTTGCTACTATTATCGTTTTCTTTGTGGTTGTTTACTTGCAAGGTTTCAGAATTGAATTGCCAGTCAAGTCTACTAGACAAAGAGGTCCATATGGTTCATACCCAATTCGTCTTTTCTACACCCTGAACATTCCAATCATGTTGGAGCTGGCTCTTGTCTCCAACCTTTTCATTGTTTCACAAATGCTTTATGTTAGATGGCCTGACAACTTTTTTGTCAAGTTGTTGGGACAATGGGGTTCTAAGAGTGGATCTCCACAACTCTATGCCAACGCTGGTATTGCTTATTACCTTCAACCACCAACCTCATTTTCTGAGTCACTTGTTGATCCAATCAAGACCATCATTTATGTGACTTTTGTTTTGGGTGCATGTGCTGTTTTCCTGACTACATGGATTGAAATTTCTGGTGCTCTGCCTCGTGATGTTGCCAAGCAGTTCAAGGACCAAGGTATTGTTATTGCAGGTCACAGAGAAACTTCTGCCTACAAGGAATTGAAGAAGATTATTCCAACTGCTGCTGCATTCGGAGGTGCCACCATTGGTGCTCTTTCCGTTGCATGTGACTTGATGGGTACCCTTGGTTCCGGTACTTCTATCTTATTGCTGGTAACCACCATTTACGGTTACTACGAGTTGGCTATGAAGGAGGGAGGTTTTTCGAAGAACGTTGTTCAAGGTTTCAGTGATGGAATCTAGATATATATCTCAACACGAATAAAGGTATGCTATAGTATACCACTTGATAAGAGTTTTGTAGCCAATTTATAATCATTGTGTTGTTGTGGTTTCGTTAATCGTTGATTCATAAAATTAGGCGTTGTGCTGGGAGCTATAGACATTAAGGGCTTTTTTAAGGCTTTCATGAATAAAAAGAATTAATCCTCGACTATGTATATCAATATTTAAAGATAGCTCAATCTCAACCCCAAAAAGTATGAAATCTGATACGATGTAGAGTGATAAAGAATCAATTGAATGACATTTTCATAAACTGCCGTAGTATTTAGGCGATAGTCCACCAAAGCCATAAAGGCTCTTTAGAAGTTTATTATTTCAATCTTTCTAAAATTTGGAGGACCCCGAAAATAATAGGTTGAATAATAATGATCATAGTCAGGTGCAGTATTGGCGATGTCACGTCTCCACTCTGCAAATCAAAACTCGCGTCAAGATTATTGAAATCTATGAGCGCATTTTTACATAATATCTTGAACCCATAACTGAAAAATAACAGTTCAACTCCAAACGTCTACTCTACGGATGATTTATTTCGATGCCACCATGTCTAACTTTTAAAATTACTCTATTCTTTCTATGCCGGTCTGCCCTGTCCAAAGTTTAAATTGATATCTAAAATCGAGGCTAAACCGTAATTAACGTGAACATTGAACCAACTAGGAATGTTTCAGAAATAAAAAGTGCCTAGGTGAAAGATCTGCTTAACAAAGAATAAAGAAATCAATAACTCGTGAAGTAAACAAAAGCTTTATAATATTTTCAAGAGATAGAAGTGAAAACAAATGTTGTTAAAGAAAATAAACTCTACCCTGCAGTAGTAAAAAGGGGATTGAGAAACAACCGGTTATAGAAAGATTCCCGTCGAGCATTATTGCAAGGCCCACAACCGAAATTGGTTGGAAAATAGCTTAGGATTTTTATGAGATTTCACAGAGTCAATTTTGAAGTGCTATTGAATCATTGTTCCTTTCGAAACCCGATCATTTCAGTTTGTTGAAGGATAAGGCCGATTTCCGACCATATCCCGACCCTAGACGCAAGACTTGCCTCAACATGCCGGGATTCGCAGAATTTAGGCGTTTTTTTAAAAATTGTTTGATTATTACTCTCCGCAATGGCAGGTCGTAGCCGAATGCGAGCCCCGAAATATTCCCCATATTATCCTTTAAATGTTATTCAAAGATAATGAGGGGTATATGTTACTTCCTAAAGGCTTCCTAACCCGTTAGTCTCTAATCAAAGGCGTCACATATCTTAATGAGAAATGGGATGAGGCTGAGATTTATTGAGGCGATAACTAAACATTTAATCAAACGCCGGCAGCCCGCAGGATTGAGTGCGAGTTAGACCAAGGCGTATTCTTGTAGCAATCCATCTGGAATGCGATTTGTGACAGGAGAATTTCGTGGAACTTCCGGCTCTCGAATTAGTAAAAAAACGTCAAGTGATTACCGACGCGTAGACTTCAAAAACTTCCGAATTTACAGAAAAGTGGTACTTTCTCCCCCGAATTGACTAGAGTTCACACGAGTAAATTACTCGTTAGGAAGGTGCCAATGAAGGTGGCTCACCAGGCGCGCATTAAAAGCTTTTTTGAAAAAGAGGCGGGAAAACCCTTTTAATTAGGACTCACACGAATAGATTGTGCGTGAGACAATCCAAATCGATCAAAATGCACTTTTCTTTTTCTGAAAGAGGGTTAGCAGTCCCTCTATTGGCGCGCATTTCGATTTGTTTGTGGTTTTAATGCAGGAAAGTATTGATTATAGAACTAAGTTTTAGTGTTCCAAAAAAATAGCCCGATTTTGATAGTCTGGGCAAGTAAAATAAATAGCCAGTTTTTTATGGATTTCTTTGATAAGTAAGAAGAACAAATTGTAATCAATTTCAAGAATTCCTGGAAAATTCAACCTCTAGATCATGGCTTGTTTACTTCAACTACCTAAAAGCCAGCGTTAGGTGCATAACATGGTCGCAATGCATCTTTCGAGCAACTTCCGCTTTGGGCCTAAGTCTTGTGAGGACAATTTGAATAAGAGGTTTTAGTTGCATCAAAGATTCTTTTTTTTTTCCACCCCCCTGCAAAACATTTTTTTTTTCATAAAAAATCGTCATGCATCTGAAAAGAAGTTTTAGCTGCAGATGTAATACTTGCTTTCGGGACGGACAATCCAGATTATAAGAAAGTGTTCATTCCCTCCTCAAGAAAGTTTTATAAGTTTTTACAGCCGATTAGCTTGTATCAAATTCTTTTTTTTTAAGCAGTTTCCTCGACCATCCAGCAATAATAACAACACCTAGAGTTATTATATCATAGGTACTGCTGGTTATTAATCATAATTGTCGACTTTTTCCCGAGATAAGCCCCTGTCACTACCGGAATTTGCCCGTTTAAAGACAATTTTTTTGGAAAACTTACAGGGTATACATTTGGAAAAGTAACTCCTTTTAAAGTTTGTAAGTGATCCATAACTATTGAAAAGCTGCTTAATATTATAGAAGTTGCTTACTAGATTATAGTGGCCTTGAAAACCCCCCGGCATTTTCCTTGCATAACTCGTTAATATTTTACCACAGAACATTTCTGGCACGGAAAGGAAAGGAAAAGGAACCATATTATACATTGTATTGCATTCAAAACAACCAGATAATCCGGTCATTATAGCATAATTAAAACATATAATCATGTACGATATAACCACCAAATTCAGCAGACCACTCAAGGTATGTGCATTCATCCTTTTTGGATTTAATATCGTTTTCATTCTGAGCCTTTTGCTCCGTTATAGCGATCGAACCTTCGATTTCAACGCCGATTCTATTTTAGCATTAATTTCTGGAAATCCGCTGAAATCTTCATCGACAGCTGTGGATTCAACTATTGTTGAATCTTACGATCCAGTTCCCCTTTATAAAGTTCCTGGTTCTGACGGAGATGAAGATACTACCAAAACTGAACAACTGAAGCTTTCAGGAAGTCAAAAAATTCTTGCCAAGCTTAATGAAGTATCTAAAGATCTGAAGAAATACTTTTTAGCTCACACTGAGCTCACTGATCATGAGGTAGAAATTGATCCACGTCAATTTAGTCGTTCTGCCACTGAAAATAAGGCTCAATTATTTTACGATCCACGATTGACATTTGCTGTTTACTTGAACGAAATTAAGCGTCAAATGAAGGCCAAAAATCCCCTGAATTCTCCTGAAGCTAGTCAACAAATCGAAGTACCTTTCGCCTGGCAGGACTGGGTTGATTTGACTGAACTCAACAAGCACATGAAAGACGGTGAAAGACTTCTGTGTGCTGACATGGCCAAGAAATTCGAAAAGCCACTGACAATTAAGGGTTACTGTATTGATTCAAAGGACATGACATCAGAAGATTTGGCAGAAATGGGTTTACCTAATGAAGCTTATACTCCAGGCTTTGCTATGAAATATAGTCCTGAAACCATTGCTACAAATCAAGTGAGAATTTTGGAGGCAAAAAGTCATCTTTTAACTTATGCTAAGAATCCTCTTAAGATCATGTTCTTGACCCGTGACGGTGTATACGAGGCTAACATTAAAGAAAAGAAGCAACGTATGTTTGATCTGGACATTGTCGAGTCATTTTTCGAAGACAAAGGTTGGTTCGGAGGTGATCAAAAGCTCACAGTAGATCCAGTCCAAGAATATTACTCACTTGTCAAAGAGGTTCCAGCTAACGTACAAGTCGAAGACCCATTAGGATACACCAAAAAGATGAAGGACCTGAATGATACCACTGATCGTCAACTTTATGTTGGTATTGAGGCTTACAATTATAGAAAGGACAAAATCAATGAGCAGCTCACTACATATAGGGAGCAGAAGAAAAGACTTGAAGATGCTCAAAAGCAGGGAAATACCGCTGAAATCTCTGAACTTCTGTTCTCCCGTCAAGAACAACTTTACTTCGAACTGATGGAATACATGAACCAATTCGATAACACAAATGAGCCAACTTATTTCAAATTGGCTAGACTTACAACTGATATTCCTGAAAATCCAAAGGATGCAGGATGGCACTACGAATGGAGATTCTTTAACGGTGCTTTGCGTTATCAAAAGCAAGGCTGGTCGAAAGACGAATTGCTCACACGAGAAAAAATCGTTTTGGACAGAATCTTACGTAATTGGTTCCGATTTGCGCAGGAGCGTGGAATTTTGCTGTGGATTGCACATGGTCCACTTTTGGCATGGTACTGGGATGGTCTCTTATTTCCATATGATGAAGATATTGACATTCAACTTCCTGCTCAAGAAATTATCCGCTTCTGTCGCCTGTACAATCAAACTTTGGTGGTCGAAGATGCCAGTGAAGGTTTTGGTAAGTATTTGATTGATTGTGGCTCTTTTGTACACCATCGTGACCGTTCCCACAACCAAAACCACATCGACGCTCGTTTTATCGATGTGGACAGTGGTCTGTATATCGACATCACTGGACTTGGTATCCTGACTGAAAAGATTCCTGAAAAGTATAAGAGTCTCGACGATGAGGCCAAAAAGAAGGGTGAATTGAGACCAGTCTATAATTGCAGAAATGTTCATTTTTACGCTCAAGATGAGTTGCTGCCATTTAGATTGACTAATGTTGCTGGTATCCCCATGTACATTCCAAATCGGGTCAAGAAGATTTTGAAAGATGAGTATGTACGTGGTATGGTGTGGTACGAATATTATGACTTTTACTACGTCAACACTTTGAACCTCTGGCTTCATGTGGATAAATTCAAACATATTTTACCCAAGGGACTTGGCTTGAAGGACAATAGTGGAATCATCAAGGCTTTGGAGTCAATCACTGATGAAGACACTTACCTGATTTTGGAGAAGAGCGAAGACGTTCTCATTGAGTATTATCTTACTCATCAGGCCACCCAAAACCATCGTGAAGAGATGTCCCATCTTTTCAAGGTCCCAAGCGGAGCTGCTCTGAATATCTCGCAGATAGGTGATTTGAGAGAAGGCACGGATATCACCAAGGATGTTAAGTATCACCAGTTGACCTCCAAATTTTCGAAGTTCAAACGTCCTGTTCTGCGTCCATTATACAACTACGAATACATAGACCGTCTCCGTGCTCGTGAGCAAGAAGACGATTAGCTGCATTTTGAACGAGTACGTTCATAATAATATAGTACATTATAAAATCAAAATTGTAGAAAAGACATTGAAATGAAGAATTAATTAGCTTGTTTAAAGTAATTATGGTTCTAAAGAATTGCATAAAAAATAGTCTAAATAGTCTGAGCAGTCCAAGTAGACTTTTGCAACAGCTTCAACTTAAAAAAATTCCAGACAAGAGTTTAATAAATTGATGGATAAGATACGAATATTATATTGAATTTCATGTCTCACTCAATTACTTTAATACGCACCTTTAGCTCTAATCCAGAACGAAACGATGGTGCACATACAAACCAATCATAAGATAGATTCACCGAATATTTATGTTTCGAAGCCATATGATAACAACAAGGCTTCAAAGTTTGCCGAGAGCCACATAATCAATCAAAGAAGCTAAAAAAAGTATCGCTAAGTCAGCTCAAGCAAGAAAAAAAGCAAATAAAAGCATCATTGAAAAAAATCGAAAAAATGATAAAAAAAAAGCAAGTGAAAAATCTAGTCCCCCACTAAAAAAAAGTCTAATATGGAAGTCATCAGCAGAAGATCATTTTCATCACTATTGAAATAATCAGCACAACATAGTAGAATCTACAGATTACGGGACCTAGAGATTTACTCCTTAGTGATTTATAATAACCGTTTGATGCTTGAGACCAGATTCCGTCCAAATTCCCCCAAAGCATTCTCAGATCAGCCCACAAACTAAGCGTAGCCGAGGCTCATTTCTTTATGGTACAAGAGATAGAATGTAGCATTTAGCACCTTGTAGAAGCCTGATAAGACAGACTGAATATAGACCACCAGTGCAACCTGCCAAGCATTGCAACCTTTCCAAATCTCCCGTTTCATTCGTATGCATTCGCTTGTTTCATCGTGTGAGTGTTTCTAGAAAGGGTATCTACTCCGGTTTTATTTCAAATGTTGCAACTTTAAACTCAAATCCCGACGCTCAGAACCAGGGTCTAAACATTTGCCAAGACCATTTGATTCACTAGCATTGCTAGGATTCTAAACATCAATAATCATCCCTTTATCCTTCGAATAATTCCACAGCAATTAACCAACATCGTCTCTGTGCCCTGAATACTCATATATCGATTAGAGTCTTCAAACCATACTTCTGCCTGGCTTAAGCGCTAGCGTGACAGTCAAGAAACAATAAAGTGCATCGAGACTTGCATTGGAATCAGTGCTGGCCAACGTCATTCCTGATAATACGGGTGCGTCTGTCCCCCTCGACGTGTGATTATCAATAGTGCCTGCATATCGCGCTTCTCATATAGGCAGCTTCCAGCGGCATGGTAGTGACTTCTCCGGCTAAAGTTGGTTTGACTCTAAGAAACATTTAAGTGTCAGTGCTTGAACGATATATCTCAGTGCTCCCTTTTGTCTGTTTACAAACGATCTAGCTGGAATGCATTGGCTAAATTATCGGTCTATGTGCAGTGCTACTTTTTTTCCTTGTGCCTTGCATAACAAAAGGCTATGATAAGGTAATGTAGTGGGGACATTTTTGAACAACAAAAAAACAAACTTCTTCTCACATATACAAGAGACATAAGTCATTAAAAAAATATATGTATACTATTCTGGATCTGATCGATGCCAATCTACAACTTTTGGATTCGGTGATTTGGTAAGAGTTACCGAGTTACCGAGTTACATAACTTCTGTTGATGATCATTCACCGCATGATCGGTAATCACCGGTAGACCAAATGTAAAACCCGTAAAAAAAACTTTATTTTGTATTTTACTCTGGTATAGTCACGAACCCTGGTTATTCTAACTTATAACCACAACTGGTTTTTTTTTTTTGTAGCTTCGTAATAATTTATTCGGCATCCAGCCGGGCTTCTCAGTTTGGTGGATCCGCGATTTATTGATGGATCACGCAATAGCAAAATCCCCGTGATATATGCAGGTCTCTCTTCCCGTCAAGATATCAACACTATTGTTAATAAAAACTATTTTGGCTACAACAAACACTGACTACAATTGTCTCTGTTCCTTCAATTGATTACTGTTATTGGAAACTATTAAATCGAACATCGATTGTGTTAATAAATAGGTAAACACGTCAATTTGATATAAATTTTTATTCTTTTTTCAATCAATTTTTAATTACTCTGGCCATCTTTTCCTCTCACTTACTGCAATCCAGTCGATCACCCACATCCTCCCAGATATACTATTTTCTTCCCACTTACGAAGCTAATCTGAGTACTTCAATTTTTAAATGCCCTCCCTCATTCACGATCAATTTATATTCAATCCCCATATTTATCGCCTTCATCACTAATGTGGCCTCGATCATGCTCCCATTTGGGATTAAGCGCTAGTGGTGTCACTAAATACACCATTCGTTGCATTTATACTACGAAAACAGCCACAAAACCCGTCTATAAGACCACAACTAGCAAACTTGCCACCACTAGTAAACCCGTTGGCGCTCTGACTGCCACAAAGAGTGCCAGTTCGGTGAAAACGGCGACTAAACTGACTCCAAATGTTTCTTATGGTTCAAGCCAAACAACTACTGCCAAAAACACTGAAACTTCTGGCTCAACTGCCGCTGCTGTACCCTTCTCTACCGATATTGCCGCTTTGAAAGCCCTTAATGACTCTCCAGTCCCATCAGGAGGCGAAGAAACGAACTGGGCTGAGTCCTTTTACGGATTAGGAATGGCACCTTTCCCGCAGGAAGTTGCAGACGTTCTTTTGGCACCAATTGATAATGAAGACATCGAGATAAAACCGGATGGGATGCTCTACCTCCCTGAAATCAAGTACAGAAGAATTTTAAACCGCTCTTTTGGCCCTGGAGGATGGGGTTTAGCTCCTAGAACAGAGTCACTCATTACATCCAAACTTATCACTCGTGAATATGGTCTTATTTGTCACGGAAGACTCGTCTCAGTGGCTAGGGGTGAGCAGGATTATTTCGGGGGAGAAGATAGAATCCCAACAGCGCTCGAAGGATGTAAATCAAATGCATTGATGCGTTGTTGCAAAGATCTAGGAATTGCAAGTGAGTTGTGGGATCCAAGCTTTATCAGAAAATGGAAGGCTAAATACGCAGATGAAGTTTTCGGTGAGCACGTCACCACTAAGAAGAAGAAGAAGTTGTGGAAGTTGAAAACCACCAAAAGTTTGGATTATCCCTACAAGTTGGTATGATGTATATAGTATTTAATTTTTACGGTTACAAATGGAGATTTGATGCTCGAAAATGCATAAGTAGGTCGAGAAGTTTGTCGTAGTGAAGTATCAAAATTTGCGTTACATTTAAATTTGAAAGAAAGAGGCATATTTGACTGTCTTTGATACATCTGCTATGTGTGATCATCATTTTTCAGTACAGAAGTGTTCCAAATTTACCAAAGTTTTCAATCGTTTTGCGCTTGTTAATTGAAAAGGTCATACCAGAAACTCCCTGTCATTTGGAATTATATCTTATTCCCTAAAACTCACACCTTATTAGTTTAACTAGATTTAAATGATCTCTTACACTGATGCCGTAATGTTTTTCTTCATTGACAATCCCCCGTTTCAAATCGAAATCAAATTGAAAACTCAACGAATACATTACAGCCTTCTTAAAATTATCGTCCTACATTAGTTAAATCTATATGCATTTGTATGTTCATCTCATGGCTTCAAGATACCTCTTCCTTGACCCAACTCCTCAACGGTCTGCGACAACGGCCTTCTCAGCCATACGTCCCAGAACTGTTGCTTTGGCAAATCATCTTCAGTGTTAGCCTTGACGTAGGAAGCATGAGTAAAGGCAGAAGAAGTGGATTGAGCCCATCTAAAGTGGTCCAAAAATGCGGCTAAGGCAGCACCACCAAAACCAGACAAAACTTTATGTTTAACAGGCATACTGTTGAAACCAACTGTCAAGATGGCAAGGTTACCGGCACCGACACCCCAGAAAGTGTTCCAGCCGTCGTTTTTCTCTCTAAGATTCGTCACAGATGCCTTTGTGAAAGTTGCAACAGTAGCAAATCCAATGACAGCAGCAGGCAAGCCTACTTTGAATGTATTTCTACGGAAGAAGTAAAGCCAAGCATAAGCTCCTGCAGTGGTGTAAAAGGAGAAACGGAAAATCTGCATGGTCTTCTTCTTTGTGTCAACAGGTTCATAGGCTGGGTATGCCAGAGCGTTGACAAGGTTGGCGAAGGGCCTTGGCCATTTGTTCGTGGAGTCTGGGACAACTGGTGCTTCGGACATGGTTGGGCAAGTAGACTTTGGTTTGTTTAAAAAAATGGCGAGCCAATGAGAGCAAATGGTTTGAAATCAATGTGTGCAGGAGAGGGAGAAGGAAGGGAGAGGGAAGGGAGAGGGAAGGGAGAGGGAAGGAAGGGAATTGAGATGACAACTGGGACAAATCTGTAAATGTATACATGTGTCCCATTTAAGCCCGCACACCCTCTCCCAAATCTCTCTCTCTCAAATCTCTCACTTCGGCTCTCTCGCTTTCACTTCGGCTCTCTCACTTGTTCAACACTCCTTTAAAATTTTCATCTTAACCAACACCATGAGCAAAGTATTCGCTGTCACCGCCATTGTGGCCACCGCTGCGCTCGGATATGCCGTGTACTTCGACTACTCACGTCGTAGCCTGCCTGCCTTCCGTAAATCGTTGCGTAAGAAGAACGCCAAGTTTGAAAAAATCGCACAAAAGGCCAATGAATCGTCTAAGCAATCCAAGGTTGAAGAAGCCAAGGCCGCTCTCGCAGCTGACCTCGAAGCCAACCCAATCCCAACTGATTTAAGTGAAAAGGAAAACTTTTTCATGCAACAAGTTGCTCTCGGTGAACAATTGGCTACTCTTCCAGATAAGAAGACCGAAGCCGCCATTTGTTTCTACAAGGCCTTGTGCGTCTACCCTAACCCTACCGATATCCTTGGAATCTATCAACGTTCAGTTCCTGAAGATGTATATGAATTGGTGGTGATCATGATTGCTGTACAACCTCCTGTGGCTGTTACCAACATGTTTGGTGGTGTTTCCGGTGCTGGTGCTAACGCTACCGCCCAGGCCGCTGCCGGTGAAGTTCCAGTGGAGAAGCCTTCCGAAGTTGACTTGGACTAAAGATGTATATACAAAGTATTTAAGCGATAAATATAGGAGAGCAAATTATATTGATGTGTAATATGATTGTAGCAAATTTTTAGGGGTCAATATATCCAATCTTATACCTTCGTTTTTTTTTCAGTTTGGTTGTTAATGAGACCATGTGGTGGTTGATCATTTTATGAGCCCCGGACTTGGTTCGGTAATATCAAAAGACATGAATTGGTAGTAAGTGGTGCTTGAAAATGGAAAGCTTTTAATTGAAAATTTAAAGATTCAGACATAAAATTAGAAGCGTATCATGTTTTATATAGATTAGGTAATATTTATTAGATTTACTCAGAGTGATAAATATCTATGCAACTTAAAATTAATTTTGATCTACGTCAGTTTATATTTTAAATAAAAGCTATAAAAAGCCTTTGATTTGGAAATTAATCACCATAAGAAAACAAATACTTATACTAAAATATTTGTATATTTACAAATAACTCAATAAGAAAAACTACTTAATAATACTTACACTCCTTTTATCATACACATATACACAATTTATACTGAAAACTACGCCTCCCCCTCTCTCCCCCCGTACATGCCGCTTCCTCTCTTCATCATCTTTCTCACTAAAAAAATTATTTGTTTCCCGCCGTTTCGAGCCGCATTAGGCCAATTTTCTGGGGCATAATTTCGCAGCTTCTTATTTGTTTCTTTATCGATCTTCCTTTGACCGCCACTGGATTCGAATAGAATTAAACCATCAGATCACCAATTAGCACACGTTTGGAAACAATTCTGATACATACCATCGTCGTCATTCTTCTGCTCGATTAGAATTCTTCGATTCGTGCCATAAACTCGAACTAGTGCATCCCAATTGCTCAATAAAGCTATACCGTTTTCATCTTCGGCTTAGGCGGCGGCCCTTCTTTATTCAATTAGCCACAATATTGGAGCCAAATCCAACCTCAAATTCATCCAGAAATGATACTTAACACCTTCATATCATTTCTCTTACTTTCTCACTATGTTTACGCGTCAGACGAACGCTTTCAATACCAAGGTGTCGCCATAGGTGGTTGGCTCGTACTTGAACCTTACATTACTCCGTCTCTATTTCTAGAGTTCAATGCTACTTCAAATGATGAAGGAGACATTCCAGTAGACGAATATAATTTCTGCAAAAAATTGGGCAAAACAGAGGCCAAAGAAAGACTTGAAGAACATTGGAGTCTGTTCTACAATCAAAGCGATTTCGCTAAAATCAAAAGTTACGGGCTCAATATGGTGCGTATACCCATCGGGTATTGGGCATTCGACATGCTTGATAACGACCCCTACGTTAAGGGAGCTGCAGAATATCTTGATCAAGCAATTGAGTGGTGCGCTGATTTGGACCTCAAAGTATGGGTGGATTTACACGGAGCACCAAACACCCAGAATGGGTTTGATAACTCCGGTCTACGCAACATTGGTTATCCGGGCTGGCAAAATAAAACCGAATACGTGGAGCTCACTGAACTGGTTCTTCAACAAATATATACTAGATACGGAAACGATACCTACAAGGATACCGTTATCGGAATCGAGGTACTCAATGAACCATACGGTCCTTCACTAGATCTCGACAAAATCAAGGACTTTTACATTCGAACATATCGGGATGCAAGAGAGCTTCAGACAGCTAACAATACAATTGTTTATCATGATGCTTTTGAACCTATCGGATGGTGGAACGATTTTAAAAACAGCTCTAGTAGTGACCTTCAACCGCGTATGTTCGAAAATGGTACATCGATTTCTCGGAACTCAACTAGTGTTACAAACAGCACACTTCAAAATTACAATATTCTCATAGATCACCATCACTACGAAGTATTTACAGTCGGGGGACTCAATCTGACCATCGAAGAGCACATTTCCAGCATTAAGTCGTACAGTAGTTCTATAAGAGATATGGAATTATCGGTACATCCAGCGCTAGTGGGTGAATTTCTGGCCGCACTTACAGATTGTACACCATGGCTCAATGGGGTGGGGTTAGGGTCGAGATTTGCCGGCGAATCACCCTATGACAATGAACGTCTTGGTGATTGTCTGTATATCAACGATTGGAGCAAATGGACAAAATTGCAAAAGAAAAACACTCGAAAATGGATCGAAATTCAATTAGAACAGTATGGCAACAATACGGATGGTTGGATTTTCTGGTGTTTCAAGACAGAAACCTCTATTGAATGGGACTTTAGTCGGTTGGTTGAACTTTCATTGATGCCGCAGCCCCTTAGTGACAGAAAGTACATTGTAAACGGTACAGATACTGACAAGAAAAGTCAGGGCAATACTTTGCTGGTGAGTTGGTGGGCACTTTTAATAGGACTGATTCTTTTTATCTTTTAAATTGTGGTGATGAAAGATTTATCACGTCAGTTACTGTTGATTTGGCACACTTTTGTATCAGAATGTTGTACGGTACTTATTAGCGTGCATTATATGGACATTGGTTCAGTAAAATTATAAGAATGCTTGCATGACAGCACCATGAATATAAGCTATGATCACAATTTTAATTATTCTTTCCCTGTGCTTCCAAAATTCAATATTCTCAATTCCATCCATCTCTTTACTCACTTCATTAAACCTCTGTGTCACCCTTCGATTATCCTATCTCCAGAAATAAAAGAACTTATGAAGCATTTCTATCACTAAATATTGGCATATTTATATGCACATCACGGCTGCAAATCTGACCTGCACACAGTTACAGTCCTGCACTGTGGCGCCGAAATTTCAGCGATTCCGGCCACAATTATGACTCTAAGCGACAAGACAGTTCCTTTAACCTTATAAACCATGTCTAGATCTATCAACGTTGCCATTATTGGCTCTGGAGTCGTGGGCTCCGCCTTTATCTCACAATTGGCTGGCCTCAGCAAGTCTTCTGCCGTCAAATACAACGTGGTATACCTCGCCCGTTCTTCAAAGGAAGCTATCTTTTCAGACGACTACGCTGCAGTTGATCTTTCTTCCTATAAAACTGCTTCTGCCAAGCCAGTTTTGTCATTAGACAAATTGACTGCCTTTTTGACTGCTGCAGGAAAGCCAACCGTTTTGGTTGACAACACTTCCAACGCCACTCTTGCTGATTTCTACCCTAAATTTGTCGAGGCTGGAATCTCCATCGCTACTCCAAACAAGAAGGCCTTTTCTTCTGAATTGTCCGTTTGGGATTCTATTTTCAAAGCTTCTTCCGCTCCAGGTGGTGGTTTGGTTTACCATGAAGCCACCGTAGGTGCTGGTCTCCCTATTATTGGCCCTCTTAGAGATCTTGTTGCCACTGGTGACAAGGTCGACAAAATCGAAGGTATTTTCCTGGGAACTTTGTCTTACATCTTCAATGAGTTCTCCACTATCGAACCATCCTCTACCAAGTTCTCTGATGTTGTTAAGGTGGCCAAATCCTTGGGTTACACTGAGCCAGATCCAAGAGATGACTTGAATGGTTTGGACGTGGCTCGTAAGGTCACTATCTTGGCCAGAATTGCCGGCTTGTCCGTTGAACTGCCAACTCTGTTCCCTGTCGAATCTCTCATTCCAAAGGCTTTGGAACTGATTGAATCTGCTGACGAATTTATGACTAAATTGCCAGAGTACGACGGTGACATCCAAAAGGTCAAGGATGAGGCCTTCAAGAATGGACAGGTTTTGCGTTTCGTGGGTCTGGTTGACGTTGCTACTAAGAAGGTTAGTGTTGGTATTGAGAAATACCTGTTCGATCACCCTTTCGCTTCTTTGAAGGGCTCTGATAACGTTGTATCTATTAAGACCTCCAGATACACTAACCCATTGATCATCCAAGGTGCCGGTGCCGGTGCTGAGGTTACTGCCCATGGTGTGTTGGCCGATGTCATCAAGGTGGCTGAACGTGTTGCAAATTAGACAAATATACATAATCAGTAACGGCTTCAAAATATTTTTAAATGTAGTCATTCCCCATAATTTTTTTACAATTGGTGGAATGAATTATGGCTTCACCTGTCAATGCAAAGGAAAACTCATGTAAATTGAGAATCTACATTATTCTATACTTCTATATCATACCGTAAATTATAGAATTACTTCTCTTTATATTATGCGCTGACATTCAGTTCGAAAGCTCGTCTGAAGATAGCTCTAAGCTGGTCCTCTCTCTTGCAGACCAGTCGGAATTGAAGCATGACTCTCTGTGAGAATGAAGATGATCTATCATCGTGAGAAGACGATGATGACATAAGAAGTGACCGCTGGCGAACTAAATATATGTTGTTCGGGGCCAAGTACAAATTACCGTTGTCTCGGAGCTCGACAATGTAAGTTCCTGTCCTATGAATGTACTGTGCGTATTGGAATACCGGTTTACCCCACAGGTAACTAATATCTAAATCACTCTTCAGGAAGAAATTCAGAGCCCTATTGTCTAACAAAAAGCCATTTTCATGAAGCAAGTGGAAATGGAAACAGAATTTGTTTTCTTGCAAAAGAGGACTTGAAGCAAATTCAGGATCTTTCCAAGGATCTAATTCAAGTTCAATTTCCACGAACGAGTGGAATGGGTTGTACAGGGGAATCGTACACAACTCAGACCAAGGCATCTCCACAAGTTTAAGGCCATGTCGTTCACATAATCTGGACCAATTAGTCACAGCTTCATCTACGAGACGACTGCTTGCATTGATCCATTCAAGACGAATGTGGTAGCAGTGATCGGGATTGTGAACCGTGTCGTAGTGAACAGTAATCACTTCAGGTCGGTGCAGTTTCCTTTGCGGGTCAAGATTATACATAACTTTTCGAGACAAGTAAAACCGTTTCACAGTCATGTCAGATATAGAAGACGAAGTAGATGAATCTTTCGCCACCTCTGTTGGTATTGAAGTCTTTTTTTCAACGTACTGACTTGTAAATTCGTAAAAGTAGTATCCATCCAAAAATCCATGCCTTTTCTCAACATGCTGGAATAAACCGGCATCCATAAGTTCTTGGCCATATTTCACAGCATCATCTCGAGAATTGACGTCACGAAATCCTGAAATCAACCAAGAGACAAGTTCACTCCCAACAAAACAATTTTGATGCTTTTTAAAATGCCAAACTCTGTTGACAAGTGTGAGTCCAAAAGCACCTTGCAAGTCTTGCGCTAACTGGTCTAATTTAATCTCTTTATCATATCTGATAGTCAAGTTTGCTATGTTGGACTCATTAGTATCTTGCAGGGTAAGAAATTCGTACAAATTCCCAGTATAAAAAGAAACCTCGGGCAATATTTCCTCTTTTACCCCCTTTCTACTACCATCAGTGCGGTGTGAAGTTGATCCACGTTCGATTTGCATAATAAGCTTTCGAAGTCCTTCCACTCGAATTTCTTCATCCAGTAAATGTTCGTTATTTATGTAAAAGGCATTTTTGGCAATTTCTGAAGGTAAAACCACAAACTTCATATGGAAAAATTGTCTTTGGTCTTCTTGCATGGAATCGAAACCCGCCAAAAGCTGATCAAGTTGATTCCAGTTATATTTCTTTGGTTTCACTTTGAAGGCATCAATCCTGGACGTTGTAAATTCGTCTGCGTACCTCGTTCTGATCAAGGGTGAGTATGATTTTAACCCTGTTGAATGAATCCCCAATTTGACTTGTTTTTCCTGCTCGTCCGCTTTGACCTTCTTCAAACGGTACAATAAAACATTTAAACCTGTGTAATCGTCGTACTCTATTCTGTGAATTTCGTTTGCGAATCTAAGATATGCCACAATGTTTTTACGAGACACCAGATCGATGGGAAAATACTTGATTACCGAATCGGAGGAGCCTCCAGAGGTTCTTTCGCTCTCTGCATCGAATACCTTTCCGCCGTAGCAAATTTGGAATCCCATGAGAATTCTCAATTGAATCATTTCTCTCATCAATTCTTTTGGCGAAGAAAGATTAAAGTAATTGCTGTCTGGAGCAAGCAATACATCATAAGATTGAAACGTGTATCGCTGTTGTAAATCTGCAAGCAGAGGAAATAAAGTTGTGATTGTTGGAAGTGCGGCAGGCGCTTTGAAAGATCTCCACTTGACCTTTTTGCGACGAATTTTTGGAGGGAAAACGCCTATCCATTTAGACTTCCTAAGATACACAATTGCGTCAGTCTGAGCTTCTTTAGAAGGATTAGAAACAGTTGTCCATAAATCGTCCTCTTCGACGACTTTTTCTGAATTTGTGGAAGTAGTTTTCAGTGTGTTCATTGCTGAAATGTTTCCCACCCGCTTAATGGGGCTCGAACTTAATTCAGACTGCAACATTGGCAGACTCGATTGCTTATGAATGATCTTGCTGATGGGAATCGGTGCTTGTATGGTGTTCTGGGAAGAGTTCGATACTGTCGCACTTAACAGGGCCGAAGATGTTCTCAATTTTTGGGGTTCTTGGGATGTGGTCTTGCTTCTCTCTTTAAAGGAGGCAGGCAATAGTGGAGTTAGCAGTCCCAATAAGGGCAAATTACTCTTTTCTGGTCCAAAAAGGGGTGTAGAATTGGCTGCTACCACTTTTGTATGGTTGCTTTTGTTCAATGTGTAAAGAGTATTGAGTGCCGAGCCGGCTATGTCAGCAGGTACAGTTGTTCCTTGTGTCATGGTTGTTGTCGTTGTTGGCTCTGCTTTCTTCGATTCAGACCGTATCTGCGGCTTGCTTCGATTCCACTCCAAACGAGGTGCAATTTGTTCGTTCTGGTCCGAATTGGCGATGCGCTTCTTCGCCGAATGCATATCTCCTTTTTTCCTGGTGCCGATAGGGGACAGTGAATTAGATTTTGCGGGAACAAACGCCTCTAAATCATAAGTATCCATTATGTCTATGGTGCTTTTGCTTCCAGGGGGTCCGCTCACTGTAAAGCGAGCTATTTCCAAATTATTTCTTTCGTTTTCCATGACTCCCATCATTTGAAGTTCGTAGATCTTGCATCTGGGTACCCATTGCAGGGATTTGGAACTAGTTTCACTGTAGAACAGTATATCACCCCAGTGAGGTACACAGTGCGATACTACACCCGTTGTATTTCTATAACGAAATAACGGCACAACATGCAAAGGTGGTTGTGAAAGACAGATGATGTCTAGGGCAGTATCGACACGCATCATTTTTTTGGACGTCAGCTTCAAAAGAGGTAAATCAACGTCAAAGATACCCGTTCCTGGTGTAACCACCGCAAAATGTGATACAGAATGTCTTAAATCAACTTGACAACGATTGGACACTAAAGTTAAGGCGAGATTGACTGCTTCTAAAATATTTCCCTTCACAGAAGGAAGAATTTCTCCTTTGAGCTCATACATGCTGGCTCCATTTTCTGATTCCTTCAGACCATCTGGACTTGGGATCTTCACATTCTGAAGAAGAATATCTCTTTTGAAGTTTGCAAATTCTAAACGTAAAGTTGCCATTATCAGATCCCATTGACCAATATCAACCTGATCGACAGCCACTCTGAAATAGTCCTTACGATTTCTGGGTCTTTCACCAAAACCCAAACGAGTCCATGGAACACTTGTAAAGTCCACCAGTGTAAACAATACGATAGTAATGACGTGGTTTGTCCCAGCATTACGCCATTGCTGAAAAATTCGGGGAAACAATGTATTTACCAATTTATGGAACATAATTTCTCCAGTCTCTTCGAAGTGCCACATTTCTCTCAGTAATTGCACCAAAAACACAAGTCTCAGCAGTTCCAGCCTGAAATTTACGATTGTATTTGGTCCTATATGAGCAGAAAACACTTTATGACCGTCCTTGTAAATACTTCGAACTATCCCGGCTCGCTGGCCAAGATATTGAAGTCTTTTTTCTAAATAACAACATGAACCGACCAATTGCAGAGAGAAATTCCACATTGAATCTCGAGCAAACAGTACATCTTTAATGCATATTTCGACTGTATCAGCCTCCACTGATTTAGGGTCCACTCTACGAACTATGGCTGATGAACGAGGCGGTAAGTCCATAAGTTTTTGCAATGGAGATGCTGCGATTGATATTATAGTAGCCGCCGGAGTGTTATTAGTTCCTCCTGCCATTACTGAGGGTCCGATAGAACTAGTGGATTGGGTTGGACCGTTGGAGGGTCGAGGAATTGTAAAAACAAGTCTTCGTCGCAGTTCGAGAGCCTTTCTCATTGGCTCAGTGGTGGGCAATGTCTTGGATTTTAAAGTAATAGGTGTTCCTGTGTTTGAAGTTATACCCGTACTTCCTATGCTATAAACGCTCGAGCTTTGCTCCAGTATTTCTAATACACAGATATCTCCAGGACCTGCTCCAGTGATTACTGATGGGTCCATTATAACATCTTCCTGAGATATACGAGCTTCATGAAATCGCACAGTAATCAGAACAGGATCCAGGATCGTTTGTGTGCCTGGTGAATTCGAAGTAGGCCATATATTAGCATCCAGTATTGTACTATCATTTCCACTTGAACTTTGAGCTTCAGCTCCAAGAACTGATGATGAATATGCTGGATTTGTCGGAGTTTCCACCAGACTATGAGCAGCCAAAGCTGTACCTATAGTTCCAATTGTCTGATGGGGACCCAAATTGGCTCTTGAAGAAGTTATAGGGTCTGAAATTGCGTTGTCTGATCTGCCTATCGTTATCGTATTGCCCATCCCCATAGTAGTGGTTGATCTTACCGCGCCACCACCGACTACAATGCTGGCTGAAACTGTACCAGAGCGTGATGTGGCATTCTGGCGTCGTGACCGTTTCAATTCCAGGTCTAGGAACATATGCAGTGGCATATTGGGGTCCTTGTGGCAGATATTGTGCTTGTTAAGATTGTGAGGACTGAAATGATGTGAGCTTAAGTGAGAATTTTGTGATTTGATCTGCTCAATGTTTCTTGTTCATGGGAAACTCCCCGTAAACGCATAATATGAAGATGCGGGGGAGAGCGTAATCTGCGTAATGCAGGAGGCTGCGGTCTGGAAGCCTGCGATCGGATGCTTAACAATAAATTTTGGAAAAGTTCAATTGCTTTACTCAACTAATGCTCTTTAGATGTTTGAGGGAATTAGTCAGATCATTTACATAATGAGTCAGATAAATCAAATTCTATTTCTATAAATTTCTTAGCGGATAATATTTGAGCAAATTACTTCATGCACGATTCTTTACAAATTCATCTAAAAACCATTTATGGAACAGGACGTCATCGGCAAGTTCTGGATGAAATGATGTGCCAAGTTTTGATCCTTGGCGAACGGCGACGATGAATCCATTTTCAAGTTCGTGTAAAACTTCCACGTTACCAGGATTTTTATACTTATTATCGGAAGTTATGATATCTTGATCGCTATTACCTACCGATTCTGAGTCATCCAATATAGTTTGTACAATCGGTGCACGAATAAACACAGTAGGGAAGCTTTTCAGGTTTTCAATGAAGCTTGAAAAATCCAAATTCTTCTCAAAACTATCTAATTGTCTACCGAAGGCATTCCTTTGGACCATTATATCCATTCCTCCAAGTAGTTTCTGTCCAGGTCTTCCATTAGTGACATATTTTGCGAGAAATATTAGTCCGGCGCATGTTCCCCAGACTGGTTTTTCCGATCGAATGTAGGCTTGCAATGGCTCTAAAAGTCCAGTTCTTTCAGCAATTAATGAGATCAGGGTACTTTCTCCACCAGGAATCACTAAAGCATCACAATTGTCCAATTCTTCCGGAGTTCTCACTTCTATACATTTCACATCAGGATCTGCTTTTTCGATATGGTTGATATGCTCTATAAATGCACCTTGAAGGGCCAAGACTCCCACAACTTTCATAATGAAACTTTATCGAATCTGCCGAAAAAAAAATCGATCAACTGTAGGTATTTATCAAATACCCTGAATTCAGAAAGTTGTCGCCTAAATTCGAATTAGTCACAATTGAAAGGGAGGAAAAGGAGGGGAGGAGCCGATCGGAAAGAACTCGATTTGACTCTGAATATTGATTATGACACATGCCAGTTCCGAAAATAAAAAATTACTAGCCCGTATAATTTCCAAAATTAGCCCGAGCCGCTGCAGTCGTATGCACTTAGGCGACGGAGAGGACCCAAGAAGTATCGGAAGAGCGAAACAAGAATACCAAAAGGGAATAACCCGAGTCAATGACAATGAGTAATCGAACTATATATAATATGGTTGAAAATCTTAATATCAATTATACCAATTGAAGTTTCAATTAAGTTTCAATCGAATTATACCTAAGAAATTCAATTAAAATGTCTGACTTCAAGACCAAGGCCGGTTTGGCCCAAATGCTCAAAGGTGGTGTTATTATGGACGTTGTCAATGCTGAACAAGCTAAGATTGCTGAAAGAGCAGGAGCTTGTGCTGTGATGGCATTGGAACGTATTCCTGCTGATATGCGTGCTTCTGGTCAAGTGTGTCGTATGTCTGACCCTCAAATGATTAAGGAAATCATGGAAGCAGTATCAATTCCAGTGATGGCCAAGTGTAGAATTGGTCATTTTGTGGAAGCTCAAATCTTGGAATCACTTTCAATTGATTACATTGATGAATCTGAAGTTTTGACCCCTGCTGATAAACTTTATCACATCGAAAAGGAAGAATTCAAAGTCCCTTTCGTATGTGGAGCTCGTGATCTTGGTGAAGCTTTACGTAGAGTTGGTGAAGGTGCTGCTATGTTGAGAACGAAGGGAGAAGCTGGTACTGGAGATATTTCTGAAGCTGTTTCTCACATAAGATTGATCAACAGTCAAATAAAGTCAGTTTTGGCTGCTGACGAGGCTGATTTAATCACTTTAGCCGCTAAATTTAGAGTATCTGTGCAGCAATTGAAGCAATTGAGAGCAGACAAGGGTCGTTTCCCAGTTGTTAACTTTGCCGCTGGAGGAGTTGCAACTCCAGCCGATGCTGCTTTATGTATGCAATTGGGATGTGATGGAGTCTTTGTCGGTTCAGGAATTTTCAAGTCAAAGAATCCAGAGAAATTGGCCAAGGCTATTGTTAACAGTGTAACTCATTACAAGGACCCATCAAAGGTATTGGAGTACTCTACCGATTTGGGTGAATTGATGTTCGGAGTTGCTGTTGGTGGACTCAAGGATAACGAAAAGGTATCTACTAGAGGATGGTAAATTAAAAAATGTCTTTCATTGATGAATAAAATACGGTATCCAAAATGAATTAAGTAATAACTGGACTCATATAGGTTTGGTCTTATTGTTTTTGTGTAGGAAGGTTTTTAAGTTCGTATTCTTATTCCATATGCCAATTTTTATGGAGCTGTACCCTTAATTTGATTGAACTTGTGCAATCGCTTTACCAAATCAAACCTGCAAAACGTCAATTTTATCCCCTCTTCAACAACCATTCTTTCCCTTTTTATCTCCTTTTTTTCGTATTGATCAGATCGTCTACCTAACAAACAATGGATAAACTTTGTGGTAAATCTCGTCTCTTTCTGGTGCCAAATTTACCGTTTCTTTCACAAACTTATCGAAATCACCCAAGTCTTTTCTTTCAATTCCCAAATCGTCTCCACACAATAGTAATACATCCGGTCTTAAATTTTTAATAATATTGAAATACCCTTGGATGTTCAGACACTTTAAAAGCTTATAATTCTTTAAAAGCTTTTTGGGGGTTGCCTTTGGTACTTCAACATCCTTAGAAGATTCCGAATCTCTATCAATATTGAATTGGAGGTCATCTAATGACAAATTTGGCGGAAGAATAAATGTTACGTTCTCTGAGTTAATTAAAATTTCGTTCAATGGTAATGGCAGGGAAAGAATCGAATGCAGTAGCGTGAGGGCTATGGATCTATTAGTGTATTTATGAACAGTTTTTGAGCTGGAGTGTGTATATGTGGTCTTTACCTCATCCTTGATGGTACCTTGTTCTTTCAGTGACTCCGTATCGTCGCCACTATTGTAATATCCATAGATAGCAACTGCCGCTGCTACGGCGGTTGAGGCCACCATTGTCAATACCCATGCTTTTGGATTTTTTTGTCCTTTCCTCATTTTCTGTTAATGAAATAAAAGGACTGTTTATTGATAGGTTATCTAACGCGAGGTCGTTTCCTTTCCAATGAGTTATCCCAGACGGTCGTAGCTAGTGAAATTGTAGTCGATAAAGAAATATCTGATATTTTATGAATTTCCCCCGCACAAAAATCTGACGCACTTATCGGTAGGAATGAGCGAGTCTGGATTGAAGGTATACAGATAAAATGGATGTATGGGCAATTGATTAAAAGGGAAATAATATCTTCGAATCTGTTAGCGATGTATTTTAGCCCTAATATTTGAAAGTATCCCCTTTTTCACTCTGTAATAAATTGGCTACTTCTAAAAGTGTCAATCACGACCCAACATTTTCATGCTTTATCTTTGATCAGATCAGGAAAGATTGAGCTCGAGCGCGCGCACACACACTCGAACTTGTACGCAGAATGCGGCTTAACCTCGGCAACTAATGCCGATTTTCTCCGGATTCTTTTTCTGAAGACCCTCCAATGAGTTAAAGCTAACTGACCCTTCGTAGTCCTAGTATTCACCAAGGTTTACAAAATACAAGAAAAAATTAATGCAGTCAATTTCTCATGTTATTTATATAATACATTGCTAATAGTACATATTTTCTTAATTATCTTCCGACTTCACTCTCTCATCAATTTGCCCTAAGCAGTAGTTCATCTCATCTTCATCCAAAGAACGCACATATAAGCACTTTGAAAGCAAATCAGGTCTCGGATTAATATCATATCTACAAGACCATTCGATACATTGCGACAAGGACTTGACAATATGGACAGAAGTACGGAATCTTGAAAAATTAATGAACTTCTCGTCGCTGTCCAGCAGTTGCAGAACATTACCATTATTTTGTTTAATAAACGCTGGTCGCTCGGCATTGAAAATCAAATCAGATAAATATAATCCAACAAAAGGAATACAACCCTTTGACGGTGTCATCTGATTGATACAAAGACGAATGTTCAAAAAGTTTTTCAATGGTGATCCAATCTCCTCCAAATTCTTTAACATCAAGATGTCTCCTGGGGGTAAGTTTTTCCAAGTCTCTTTTAACTTGCTGACCTTTTCACTGGTCAATCCAAGAATAATCTGCATCAATGTAGCGAAGTTTTGCATTACCAAGCAGTTTTGTGCAATATGAATAAATCTTGAAATAATAATGATCCGTTCGTGGATATTCTTCGTCAAAAGAATTTGAGAAATAATCCAATTGACCATAAGATTAAATCTGGAAATTACCAAATTGACACCCTTATTTTGGTTAAAATAGCTCTCATTCACAATAACCTCAAGCCAACTGTTCACGGGCTCTAGTTCCTTGTTCCATTTCAATTCAATCAATTCTTTCCAATCAATCTCTTGTAAAATATCCTTTTCGATAATCGTGAAATGCTGAGCCAATGTCTTGGAATCGTAACTAAGGACGAAAGAAACATGATGATTACTTTGCAAAACCTTTTCCACTGAAAGAACTTCAGAAGAAATTGCATACTTGTCCAAGATTGCTTTTGGTGACAGATAGTCCTGATCCAGATCTTTAGTAAAAGCCTCCGGTTTCTCGAATTCAAATTCCTTCTTGGTTTTTTCTCCGGTAACCTGTGGAGTGGAGTCTACTTCAACTTGATCAATTATGTCATCACTCAGCATCATTGGTGTAGAACATTGCATCTCCACAGTTTCGTCATCACTTTGGTTAGTCAAGACACTATTGCGACTTCTCATATAATCAGAATCCTTCGTGACAGGAGTCAAGGGCTTCTCTTCCTGGCTTGCCTCAAAAGAATCATCTAGATCTATAACATCCATGGTCTGAGCATTATTGATTTCATCGAGAATTTCTTGCGTATCATCACCAATATTTTTAGTCGGCACGAGCTTTCCCTTACCTTCTAATTTTTCGAAAGCTGTATCCACTGGATTACTGAATCGGAAAGATTCATCCGGAATAGCAGCAAGTTCTTTTAAGATACAATTGGAGATACCAGGAATTGCAGCAGAATTATTCGAAGACGAGTTACTAGTTTTATCTTTCGCCAGTTGCCTTGATTTGATAGCGACTGAGAATATAGAGCTGTCACATACTTCCAGCAGCTTGGTTGACTTGATTGATCTCTTATTAGTGGCCAACTTATTATTTTGCTCTTTTTGACTTTCCTCGGCATCTTCAAAAAAGTTGAATGGCAACTCAGTAAGGGCACATAAAGTGCTCAATCTAATAGATTTCCTTGTGGAAGAAACACGTGAGACATGCGATACATGAGAGCTGAGCGAATCTCTCAAAGCGGACGCTCTCTTGTTGAGTATTTGATCCTTGCCTATTTCACTACCTCTAAGATTTGTGAACCCTGCTTTTTTGCGGAGGAATCCATTGTTCTCGTTTGCAGCTTGACTGATGTTTTTACCAGAAACATTGGATGAAGAAAATACAGAGTCATAACTAATGTATGACTTGACTGAATCTCTTTTAAAAATAGAACTGGAAGAAGTCCTGGAAAGAGTCGAAAGTCTCTTTTGGTTATGAGATATATTGGCCTCGTTAAAAGAGATCCGCTTTGGGTGTTGGTGTTGATGTTGTGAGTTCTTTTCAAGTGGCGATGTAAGAATTCCCAATTCCGCTACGTCTGCATCGTATTGCGTAAGGTTGCTAGGAGTTGAAATTGATGAGTTGAAAGAGTTGTTGCTGGTCTCGTGGGCCTCGGCATCAAAATCGGCGCTCAGGTCAAAGTATTGAGTTGTTGACTTTTTCATCCTCTGCTCTATTTTGCTATTCTTTTTGTTGTGAAGTAGACTTGCTGTTGAATTATTTTCGACGTAAGAATACAGCTGGTGACCGGCACCGTTCTTGCTATTATTGACTTCGTCGTCGTACTCGAAAGACTTCTCGAACGAGGAGGCAGCGAAATTAACATGCCCGCTTTCATCTATATTAACAACTTCAAGGCTCACGTCTTCCATCGCAGTTGTCTCAAAGTTAACTTCCTTGAATGAAACACTATCATTTACGTCGACATTGGAGTCCGAATTTTCAAACTCTATATTTTTCTCGTCATTCCAATTTATACTTGTTGGTCTTTGGAAAGACAGCTCCTTGGAGTCATTCTCTGCGTTTCTCTCGTTAATGAGATTATCAATTTTCATGATGTTCAAATCCGAAAGGTCCCCAATATCGATGTTATGCTCAGGAAGTTCTTCGTCGTCTCCTTCATCGATATTATCTTCGCCTGTATTGCCATATTCCCTTAAATTCACATTCTGCGGTGAAAAAGCATCTCTCGATTCCCGTGGCAGGTAAACATTAATAGATCTGGAGTCCAAATCATCGCGGTGATCTTCCAAAATCGTCGTTGGAGTAAGTTCATTTGAAATGCAAAATCTTATTAAATGTTCCAATTCATCGATGACTCTTGCACTCAACACATCTACACGAGTACCAATAGTTTCATCAGAGTCATTTGCTAATTCATTGAACGCAGTGCTGATCATGTGGTTCAAATGGTGGCTAGTAGTTGGGGAAGTAGGAGATGCAGGTTGGTAGTCATTACCACCATTCTGAATGAAGGTTTTGCGCCAACCATTGAATATCTTTTTGATTGAACTTTTACGGGCCATATCATCTTGATCTTCGGTATGGGGTGAACCTGGCGGCATGAGAATGTGACTATCGTCAATAGAATCGTTTCGAAGAATGTAATCCATCTTTTTTACCGGAGTCGGAGGTAAAATGCCTTCAACTTTCAGTGAAGGAACTTTGATATACCCGTTTGTGGAAAATCCATTAGCTGCAACATCTGCGTCCAAATCATTGGTTGATTGCATCGCAGGATCCAATGTCGGTGATGGGGTCTTTGAGGAGCTATCGATAACTATCGGTGGTCCTAATCCTGGAGAAGAATTTTTCGACTCTTCATTCCTCACTGTTTTCTTTAACGCTACAGAGGAGTCCTGAAGAGAGATGAAGTTATGCTTAATTGAGGTTGTTGGGACAACACGATGATCGCGACGATGTTCGTGTGATAAGTTTGCGTTCGATGCTTTACCCTCGTGGGCACGCTTAGTTTTTTGCTGCAATACCTGGATTTGAACATTAATTGAAGCACGCAGCGATTTATGTTGCAAAAGCAAGTTATTTATCAGCAATTGTGGATTTTCATCGCCAGAGCCATCTTCGTAGATGAGACATTTTTGATATGTCTTGTGGTCATAAAGTGAAAGCATTGCCAGACGTCTGTATGAAGGATTGGTATGAATTGACATATCTGTTGTCGATTTGGACATCTTTTTCGGTATCATCTGGAGCTCTGCAGTCAGAGGGAGGGGGAATGCTAAAACGGATTGGATCAGCAGAGTGTCGACTTCTAAATTAAAACCCCAGAAGTCATTCACTTGACGAATCCAATGAATCTTCAAGTCTGATATGATTTTACGCTCAAAAAGCATCTCTGGCAAGTTGGGCAAGAAGTTCAGAAATCCAATGATTTCGTTGAGATGCAGAGTGAAAAGATCACAAATTTGAGAATCTGGTTGAAAGTCATCAACGAAATAATTAAGTACCCAGTGTCTTAACACTACGAATGTTCTCAAGAGCACGAGTTTTCCAATTTTGTTGCGCTCCACGTCTTGGGAATTGATGTACTGAAGGGCCCAGATAAGTCTGGTTAAGAGAAGGTTCATCACTTCGACGGATGATACAAAAGTACGGTACGTCAAGAAGAAATCACAAATTAAGTTATAATCAATGACTTCAGGCAGGGTAAGTTGAACCACGAGGGCCTTCAAGGTTGCGTGGTTTATCAAATCATTATTAACATCGTCAAACTTAACGATACTACTGTCCGGGTTAAGAGCGGGGAATAGGTCTTGATCATCGAAAACCAGCTCATTATGATTATTGTATCCAAATCGAAGTTGGAGTGGATTTGTAGGTGGTGTAGTAGAACGATAATTGCCTTCTTCATCATCACCATCTTCTTCATTTATGCCTTCTTTGTGGTCCATGTCCAAAGGGGATCTATCTTGTGGTGGCAATAGAATGGAGGATCTAAATGGATAATTGGCGGAAGCAGAAGTAGGTATGGGCATACGCTGTTCTGGAGACATATTAAGAGTCAAACTGGAACGTGATCGATTGGCAAATGAGCTTCGAAGAAGTAATGCTTCTTGCCCTTCCCCTCGAGATGAAATTGGCAGGCTCAGAGCCTTTGGGAGGAGGTCAGAGTCCAGTTCCAGGGCGGTAAGTATAGGAGTTGGCTCCATTTTGGCCGCTGGGGGGATTGGTTATGGACGGAGTAACGGGTAGGGTGCTCTTGCAGTCAAAGAAAGCTTGAAGCAGGATGGGGGGCACCTTTTTTTTACGGCTGGTGGTCAAAGAAATGCAGTGTGCAGTTGAGTGTTTTTTTTTTACCCTGGCCTCAATTCTGAGCCTTTATTATCGGTGCGAGTGTTATTGTTTACAACACGCTTTACGAGTGTGCATGGAACGTAGAAAAGCGCGGGAACGTCTGTGCAGATTTTAGTAGTGAATGAAAATAATAAAAAGGCTTTTGTAGACTTGTACAGGTTGAATAGTTGTAGATTTGATGTAGTAGGATGTGAAATTCGTATGATGAAAAAGAGAGAACATTGGGTATGATTTGATATAATATTTTTAGGATTATAAGATATGCTACCGTTCCTGTGTAAAGGTGCAGTAACCGCTTGACACTTCAAGCAACACAGGCATGTACCGCCTATTGTGCTGCAGTGGAGAGCTTTTATTTTTCTGCGTCCGTCTAGGAAGATGAGAAAAAAAAAAACAATCCAGAGATGATGGGATAAAACAATAGAGGAACCAGGTGTGTGTATAGTGCTTATTAACGAGGTTCTAGGCGGTGGTCGTTAAGAGAAGAGACGCGTGTGCTCCTGCAGAGGAGAGATCTCTGGAAAGAGTTTCAATTGCTAGGGCGTGTTCTGTTACTACTACTGCACTCTGTTGCGAGACTTTGATTAATGTTTTAATTAAATTAATACTGGGTGAAAAATTCAGTGCGCCGCAAGATCTCAACGATTTTATAGACGTGAATTCCTCGTTTAAAGTTAATAAAGAAAGTTTACATTTGAGTCTTATGGTGGTAAACATATGATGGATTAGATTGATGGATAATATTAAATTGTAAAGAAAATACATCAGATGTTGCACGAACAATAAGAATGGGCATCATGTTACCGAAATATTTAGATCCTATTTAGAAACCTACTAGTTTAGTTCCCTGTCTCTAACCAGAATGTAACAAAAATGTTAGCTTACACTTTAAATCGTCTACGGTTGTTCTCGACCCTTCGCCTATTCTCGCCAATTTTCTGTGTTCAGCGTTCGCACCAACACGCACTTAACGACCTCTGAAGGGAAATTTTCGCACTACTGTCGCCTATCGTCGCTCTTAGCTACCAACGAAGAATAAATGCGCAACGCACCCTTTCAACAATTTATTGTAAGAAAGAGCCGCTCTTTCTTGCTGCATTTAACATATTTTCTCTCCTTGTGTTATTTCCCTTGTTCAGGGTTTATCAATTTTACTTCTTTGGGTTCGTATGCTGGTTAACAATTTTCCTATCTGCTATCATTAAAATTGAGTGCACTTGAAATTTCAACCCGACATCTTTAGTTTGAATTAGGTAACTAGCTTACATATAATCAAGTTATATGTTTGAAATTATATCCATCGCGAACTTATATAATCAAGTAATACCACCATCCTTAACAGAGTTCTCTTATTATATAAGGCTCAAGAATGATACTAATACACCAATATAATCATGCTATCCTCTCCACCTTTAAATTAAGCAAAGCACCTTTCAATCCATCGCTGCTGCAGTACCAATACGCGCCCCTGCATATGAGCCTAATTATACCGGATCCGTCAACTACAATCGGTATTGTTCAAGACTTGTCAACTCCTTTCTCATCTGCGACACGTCTGCTTTCGCTTACCAGCACCACAGGTCGCTGAGTAAGTATTGTATTCATACAAACTTTGGGCATTAAACCTGATTAGTATAGGCACTTAGTATTATTTCTTGAATATTTTCCACTAAACGAACAGTTCCAATTTATGCTACGCACGACTTTTATCCCAAACTTGGGGATGATCATGCATGGTCACGTGATGTATATCTACGAATCAAAGTAGAAACCCTTATGAAGCTCTTTTGAAGCTCTCAAGAATCTCTCAAGAATCTCTCAAGAAACTCTCATGTTGTATATATATGGCTCTTGTATTTCATGTTATGTATGTACGACACTGATGAATGGATAGATAATCTTTTCGTGTATTCGGTCTTTCTTTCGGTATACTCTCGATGCTTGATTCTGTTTCACCTTCTCTCTTTATGTGTTTAATTAATCGCAAGCAATTCGATCAGAAATGAGTCGCATCGATCAAATTATTGGTTCATATTGCCCTGAATCGCAGCTTTTAATGCATTAAATGGACTAGCTCTAAATTGGGGATTATTCAAAACTTGTTGGAAATTCCGGTGCTCTTCTTGTAATATCTTTTTGTGACCAGTCTTTTTGGCTGCATTAGGAGCATTTGCTCCCAGTTGGCGCTTAGACTTGATGTATGCAACGTTGACGGTATTTTGAACCGATTCAGGTTCTTGTTCAAGTGAATCAAGCAATTCATTCATCTTTGGAGCCAATTCACTCTTGGCTTTCCGCTTTCTTCTCCTTAATGCCGACTTTGAGACACCTCCACTCAAATTAGAACCTCTAGCAACCTTTGCGGTGAAAACTGCGGACTTTGTTTCTTGTTTTTCCTTTTTTGAAACCGTCAGAAGCTTCAAGAAGGGGTTTTCATGCTCTCTACCTCCGCTTTGAAGCTCTTCGATCTGGGAGCTCATCGCGACCTTACCTGCTGCCTTGGCCACTTTGGCACGGGCTGTAACTCTTTTTTTAACCGCCTAATGTTAGTATTGTATTACTCTAATCATAACCTTCCGATTTCACACGTACCATATTGAAGTTTGACGATAGCAATTTAGGATCAATCTAGTGTTCCAGATCGATTTCGCTTTTCTTGGTCTCATCCTTTCATAGTAGGCGTGGTTGGTATGCAGGATACAGGACTCAATAAGAAACGGCCATCAAAAGATGGAAATGTAAAGGCACTTTTTCTGATTACACAGCGAGATCATTGTTCTGGTTTGCTTTCCAAATAGCAGTTGATTTGTCTCTGAGTCAAAAGACGTAGGAGTAGAAAAAGTTTATAAATACATACAAATGATACAAATGATACAAATGATTAACAGTACCGACTCACTGTTTTCTCCACGTTTTTTTTTTTCTACTTGATTTGTCAAAATGCACACTTAAATCCGTTAGAGGTAAATTTAATCAATTAAACATAAAACTCATCATATTGTATAAACTTTGAGAAAACTCATCTTGATGAAACCTTTTACAACTCATATCAGCTCCTTATAAATCACATAGAAATAAACCTCCTCCAAATAAAGATCACCCTTTATCTAATCCAACCAGCACAGGGTGTCTTCAACCCATGCACCCATCTCATCTCTCCTGCACATTAACGCATACCCTAATTAGCTGAAATTCTTATCAAAAAGGGCATCGCACCGTTGAAAGAGCCAAAACTCTCTGGAATAGAGTAGCGTAGGCAGCCAGGAGCAGCAAACTTATCGCCTACAGCAAGTCTAAATACGGCCAATCACCACTGGTTTTACTAATTTAGAGCAAAATACTGGGTGGATCGTTAAATCAACGTCTCATCCTTCACCGATCTCAAAACATTCAAACAGCATCACCCCATAAACAGTGTCTCCCGTCATGTCTCTGCTCACGGGAGATCCACAGCGCAATGATTTAACCGCTGGAGCACTCGTGACTTCTACTGGGGACGAAAACCTAAATATTATGGATCCAACTACCATACATACATCTCCAGGCAGCCCCGGGCAAAGGACTGGGTTCCAAGATTTGGACAAGCTTCACGCCCGTGATATCGAAGACATGTCTATCTCTGAAGATGAGTTAAATCTTCTTAGCAAGCGCAGTATAAATCAAGGAGCATTGAAGGGCGCTGAAACGCTTCCAAAAACTCACGAACTCACATTAAAGAATATGCATCATGGTAAATCCATTTCACAACCATTGCCCACTGACAACGACATCTCAAGGATAAGTGCCTATGCTAGACTTGATTTTGAAAATTTCACCTTTTTTGTACAAACTTTGCAAGTTGTACTCGGCAGAAAGTCTAATGATGACCTCCTTCAAAGTTCTCATCATTCTGTAGACGTGCACTTAAGTGGTAAAAAGGCAATTCTGCGTCGACATGCTAAGATTTTTTATAATTTCGGTACTCAAAGGTTCGAAATATCTATTTTGGGTAGAAATGGTGCCTTTATAGACGAATTGTTTCTGGAGAAAGGTATAACAGTTCCACTTGTGGATGGCACCAAAATTCAAATAGGGGACATCTCCTTCACTTTCGTTCTTCCACTGATTGAACCAATAAATAACCAGTCAGTAGAAAAGCCATTTAATCCTAGCGATGCCGTCAATCTTAAGCTGAATTTCTCGGGTAAAGCAAATAATGTTAGCCCAATAAAGCCATCAGAAAATATCTATGATGCAAAGAAGGTCAAGACTGAAAAGAAGATTGAAAATCCCATTGATGTTGAAGAGTCAAGAAAATCTATCCAACGAAGAATGTCTGTCTCAAGACGTAAATCCATAGCGACAGCCACTATCGAGGAAATTAATGAGGTCATGAATCAATTAGGTCCAACCATTGAAGGCGACGACGAGTTGGAAAATAGCGAGTTTTTGGACGCTCAAGTCGAGGCGATCCTCAATGACCACAGAAAGCATATGGGAGGGGCCAATGTTGATCTTGATTCTGACCCAGACATTATCAAATTCACAGAATTCAGCGGGACTGAAGTTAAAGACGAAGAAGAGGACGAGATAGACCAATTGGTTAAACAGCATAACATGTCTCAAGGTGTTAATCTTGAAGATTTGGACGATGATCAAGTACAAACGAACATCACTGCATCAGATGGAGATTTGGCATTATTAGATCAAGAAATTGCATCTTTTGACGCTTTAGAAGAATCAAAGGCGTCATCTACTGGTCAATATTCACATACCAACGGATTGTATAAAACCACTCCTTTGATGGGCAAGCCAGCAAAGGGAGTTATTGTGGGTCCAAGGATGGGTCGTCCAGCCAGCATTCAACCAAACTCTCGTATATACACTGGAGGAGCCCCAAAGAACAGTGCAGATGCCATTGGGGGCCGAATTGCCTATGGAAATACCGGATACGGTAACGTGGGTAATTCAGGTACTACTAACGCAAATTACATGGGTCTTCCCACACATTTAGTGGCATCCAGCTCCGGATTTCCACTTAAAGTTGCGCATGGAACATTTGGAGGAACTACGATGCCACCAAGACCACCACCAGTGTTGCTCGAAGCACCATTGGGACAAGTGGACACAAACAGAACACGCAGATCCAACAAAAACTCAAGTAAATTGGATGCCGTCAAGGTTCTCGATCCGTGTAATCCCCCTCGTTATCCGAAATTGCATATTCCAGTTAGATATCCACGTAAAAGACGTGGTGGTCCTTCAGGTGGAGTGAAAAGAGCGCCAAAAAAGGTTTATGCTCTTGATGAGATACCAGAACAATACAGAATAAAACCATCGTTATCTTTCCCGCTCTTGATCACTAACGTGCTCAAGGGAAAAACCGATGGTATGACCTTGACAGAGATTGGAGACGGTATCAAAGACACTTATCCATACTACAAGTATTGCCTGGATGGATGGTTGACCACGGTCAGCCACAACTTAGTTTTGAGTAGAATATTCACAAACGTTGGAAGCAGGGTTGATGCAGAGGGTATCGACGAGTGGACTTGGGTTATCGATGATACATTTATCAAAGAAAGAGAGAAGGTCAGGTTGAAGCTGCAAGAAATGGCTGCAATCAAGGCCAAGGAAGCCAGTATCAAAGCTGAAGAATGGAAACAGAGACAAAGATTTGACCAAGCTGGGCCAGGTAGATATTCACCTTTGACAGGATTGGCCGGAGTGGGTCAAGGGCTCGGGTTGAACAACGGTATAGGGAATCTCACTTCTGCAAGACTGCCATTTGCATCTCAATTGCAACAACAGGGCAAACCTAAAACAATTGCAGAGATTGCCAGCGAAATTCGAAGAGATGGAGCTGGGAAACAATATTTTAGTTCCGAAGCATCGGGCGCTACACCAACGCGGCCGCTGCCAGTGGGCACTCCTTCATCCATCAAGGATCAATTGGCTGCAAACAGATCTCAACAAGCCAATTTCAGCAATGCTCTGCCCACTGTAAACACTGACACTAAGAAATCACTTGCATATCTTCAAAAAGAACTTTTTACCCTTTACAAGGCACGGAAGCTTAGTTTTAACACAGCCACTACAACCGAAATCATTACCAAGGCATTGGCAACAACTATTGCACAAGTTAACGCTATTGGGTCTAAGGCTGGATGTGGTGATAATGCCCTTGGATTTCTTGTGGAAAGAGCCCCACAACAAGTTAGCAAAATTTTGGACATTGCATTGAGTAAGTCGATTAAAGAGAGACAAGGTGGCAGTTTATCAGGGACACCAAGTAGATCAAATACTCCAGTTCCAACCACCGCTAGTCCAGTAAAATCATCAGGAACTCCAGTCTTACAAAAGGATTCTAAGGATACCAGTCATAGCTCCCCTAGCGGGCCAAGTACCGGTACTTTAGCATCACCAATACCAGTGTTAGCTCCAACTGCAGTGAAATCGATGGGAAAGCCACCGCTGTTCAAACCAGGAGTGTCTACAGAGAAAGGAGAGCGTTTGGGACGTCCTCCAGCATTTAAAAGTAACAGTCCACATGTTAGTAGTTTGGGAAAACCTCCACTGTTCTTGTCCAACAAGGTTCCTTCAAGGCCAGTATTTCTGAAGCCTGAATCAACCAAAAGAGAGAGTGAAGAGGATAACGATGCATCCAAGAGAGTCAAATTAGAGTAAGGTAGATATGGAATAAGAGTCATTGAGCAAAAGGAGTTAGAACTGAAAACTACGAAATAGAAGTTGTAGTTGATACGAGGTAAAGATGATAATAAATGCATGATTATTTAAGTTATTAAAACATATGTAGAGTGTTTTTTTTTAGAAAAGGATGTATCTGTATATCAGAGGAACTATATATCAAAGAATTGGGCCCATTTAATAAGTTTGAAATCCTTTCAATGCGTAGAATATTTTGCATGGTTCATCAATTTGATCATATCAGCATAGAGAAGGCTCGAGAAAAGTATAAATAATATTAATAAAATCATAAGAATGGAGAGGAAAACTCCAAAATAATCCCAAAAACTTCAGAATATCAACAAACTGCGTCTATTCAGAAATATATTAACATCAAACAATACATGTCCTATTTTCAATCATCTTTAATACATCAGTAGGTACTTCCACCACCTAAGCCCGTCGAAGGACTGCACACAGACAAACGCTCCTGCATTCTTCAGTGGCGATTTCATCGTTCAAACATTTATCGCAAGCGAGCCCCCCAGACGTAGAAGCAGAGCTTAATAGCGCATCAAAGCCTCTCTTCTCGATCCATCTACACGCAAATCATTCCTCGGTGAGCAATGAACGCAATTGCACAGAAATATACCAACGCATCGCGCGATCCTATCCGTCAGGAGATCGAGGGCGCCACCCATGGGTTGGCCCAAAACCAAAGTCTCCACTTAGCACCAGAAATCCAACTCCCCCCAATTTCACAGCCTACAGACTTTCTTAGAGCACATACCGACGACGACACGAATCCAGACTGTAAAATAAAGATTGCTCATGGTACCACCACCTTGGCATTCAGATTTCAAGGAGGAATTGTGGTGGCGGTTGATTCCAGAGCTACTGCGGGCAACTGGATTGCCAGTCAGACCGTGAAGAAAGTGATTGAAATCAATCCTTTCTTGTTGGGTACCATGGCCGGTGGTGCCGCTGATTGTCAATATTGGGAAACCTGGTTGGGTACTCAATGTAGATTACACGAATTGAGAGAAAAGGAACGTATATCCGTGGCTGCAGCCTCGAAGATTTTGGGTAACTTGGTTTATCAATACAAAGGAATGGGTTTGAGTATGGGTACCATGGTGTGTGGTTATACTGCCAAAGAGGGCCCAACCATTTATTACGTCGATTCTGATGGTACCAGATTAAAGGGAGAAATCTTCTGTGTGGGATCAGGTCAAACTTTCGCCTACGGTGTATTAGACTCTGAATACAAGTGGGATTTGTCAGTAGAAGAGGCTTTATATCTTGGAAAGAGATCCATTTTGGCTGCAGCTCACAGAGATGCCTTTTCAGGTGGATCCATCAATTTGTTCCACGTTACTGAAAAGGGATGGGTATTCCATGGAAACCATAATGTCGGTGACATTTTCTACGATATCAAGGAGAAGGAAGGATCATTCAACAACGTTGATGGTTAGATAGTAAGAACAAAGAATATAGAACGAGCAATTGTAACAAACGAAATGGATCTTAATCATAAAAGTTGTATTTTGTATCATCACTGATCTCGAATTACCAATGTATACAAATTGAAGCTTCTTTTAAAGCATTTGAGCTTTCAAACTCAGAAATACCGTCAATTTAACTGAATTCGTAAGCAACCACAATTGGTTCCCAATCAATGCAACTTAAAGTGAAATTCAATTTGGATAAACTATCATGACTTTGTTAAGTCGTGATTAAATACAGTTCTTCATGCTACCAAACAAAGCTAAAAATAAATTTTGTGCTTCATACTAAATATTGTGAGACTGAAAATAATAGACTAACTTATCTCGATAGACATAGAGCCTCAACAATCTTAGGCTTATTACTTTGAATTTGGCTCAGACAATCCAAGCATTACACGCACTGGGATATTTTGAAAAGTGTCCCACATACAAGAAACGTACAGTTAGGGCTCAGCCCTAATGGTCATCCTGTACACAATCCTACAGACTCCACGCAGGACCTCACTCACACTACTGAAAAATTTTTAGAAGCTTTTCTATTAACTAACTAGAAACAACAGTCAAGATGGTATGTGACACCTGATCAAACAAAGCTAGATATAGTTGAATGATGTGTATGGGATGCAGACTTCGAATGTCTGTTACGTTAAGAACCATACTTCATATGTAAATACCAGTTGAATCAGCTTCAGCTTCCGATGAAGTTTCGATGGATGACGATATTATATGTGGAAAGAACTTCAAAGGCTACAAACAAATCGTCCAAAGTTATCCGTTGAGATTATGGGATATATTTCCTTAGATTCCAGCCGTCGTCTATTTGTGTGATTATGCTTACCCTCAGATCATTTTATATCAATAGCTGTTTTTCCAAGATGCTCAAACAATTTACTAACATCCTAGTCTTCTAAAGCTCAAAACCCTATGCGTGAGTTGCGCATCGAGAAATTGGTGTTGAACATTTGTGTCGGTGAATCCGGTGACAGATTGACCAGAGCCGCTAAGGTTTTGGAACAATTGTCCGGTCAAACCCCAGTTCAATCCAAGGCCAGATACACTGTCAGATCTTTCGGTATCAGAAGAAACGAAAAGATCGCTGTCCACGTCACCATCAGAGGTCCAAAGGCTGAAGAAATCTTGGAGAGAGGCTTGAAGGTCAAGGAATACCAATTGAAGGCCAAGAACTTCTCTGCTACTGGTAACTTCGGTTTCGGTATTGACGAACACATTGACTTGGGTATCAAGTACGACCCAAATATCGGAATTTACGGTATGGACTTCTACGTTGTTTTGGGTAGAGCCGGTGCCAGAATCGCCAGAAGAAAGAGAGCTAGAGGTGTTATCGGTAACTCCCACAAGACCTTCAAGGAGGACTCCATCTCTTGGTTCAAGCAAAAGTACGATGCTGATGTTTTGGGTGCTTAAACGTTCATAACCAATCCACTGTATTAATTTGTACATGTTGTAGATGTAGTCAATCGAAATTTAGACAAATAGTTTGGATTTGGCAATAGGTAGGGCATGATGGCTTTTCAAACTTGTAAGAATCTTTGGAATCAGCTCTTAGAATGTATGGGTATCCTTTGTCTCATCAAACGAAAAAGAAATTTCAGTAACGAAAATAGGCTATAGAGAAATGAGATTCTTTAAAAAGGTGTAAATTGGATTGTAACAGTACAAATTAACCGGTGAGTGTCTGATCTTGCTTATCGCATTTAGAATGCAGTTATTGCTTCTTCGTTAACAAAAATATCACAAATGCTTTTTAAGTTTAAGTAAATAGCGTTGCACTTTGCACTAAAGCTATCTGCTAAGATATATGCAAATCTGCGCAATTCTAAGATAAACATTAAGGTTTTTTTACGAAGAGCGGCCATATGAAAGCACGGCTAGGAATGAGATAACTGTTTTCCGGATGTTATCCACAATTCATCTTTCGTCAAGTAGGATATTCGAACAACTTCTGCTATTCTATAATAAAATTGTTACAAATTGCAACGTGGGATTACATTTTTCAGTCAATGTTATGCATATAAACACTTCTACAAGACAATAAGGCAGCGGTGATAGTTACAAAACGCCGGAATCGGCGCCTGATAGCGTAGGCGGGCACGCTTAAAATATGCACCGCAGCGCTAAATGAAGTATGGCGAGCATTAGGAGAATACATTGGAATATTCCATCAAACTTTTCAGTATTATCTCGTTGATACCTGGAATTGAAGAGAGGTCATCATTATTCTATCATTTTTACAATTGAATCATCACAGACCTGTATATCCGTCTAGGATAATTGAAGTGTATTGCGGAAATGATCCATACTTCTGCCGCGTGTTAGAGTGGAATTGCTGCACGATAAGCCCGAAAAATGCAAGTCTCACAGCATATGAAATAGCGCAGACGGTAAGAAAATAGGGAGGATTGAGAAGGTGAGCTATTTGTTGCTGGATCAGGTAAGCGTCAGTTTACTGGTGGTTTTGGGGGTTTATATGTAATTCTAGAATTATTCTATAGCCTCTAAATTTGTTTGAGCAAAGATCTATTGCCTGTATTCCTCTTTATACCAACGCAACCGCAACTAATGGACCCCTTAAACTCAACATTGATAACTAATAGCATAATCTCAACTTTAATAAACGATTGCCCCTAATAATTCAAATGGCAGAGCGCCCGCGAGCGAGAGTGTGTGTGCCGGAATCGCCGAGCAAATGTGGGGTGGAATACTATTTGTCAAGTAACAGGAACAATAGAACTAGATGCCCTGATTAAGCTATTTTTGAAAGGTTTGTTAAAAGCCGGCATTCCAACGTTTTGTTTTTTTAATGTTGCTGTGCCATGCATAAGAGTGGCAGATTTTTCTAAAATTTAAAACATTTTGTTGCAAACTTTTCTAGCCAACTGTCTTAATGCTAATAAATTAGATCACTAAATTCCACAGTTTTTTTTTGACTCTTACCGCACTGCACCGTAAATTATAGATGAGCATCATATGGGCATGGGGTAACTGAAACACTACAAGCAAAATAACAAAATTAAAGAGATGTAATATTATTTTGACAACCTGATCATCGATTAATTTATTGGACCTCTTTTTCACCATTCTTAACCCCTTCTTTGTCTTGAGCAATAGCAGTTGCCGTGCCAAATTTCGTGCCGTTTCTGATTGCTCACTCGTTTTTCCTCATGCACGCCCTGTACATTTTCTTCTCCACCAAGGAAAAAAAAAACAGATAAATCCCACAGTCAAGGGCCTCAGACAACTCTTCAAACCCCGAATTTGTGCCCAAACTTCGTACCATTTTGACATATCAGTGGCACAAAAACCCCAACAATATCCGAAAATTTAGATGGTTTTGGTAAATTATGACCAATTAGAGCAGCTAGGATGTACGTATCTTTGAATAGGAAGGGTAAATGGAACCCTTCACTCGCGGGATGATTCTCCGTGATGGCGCAATGATGGTTGGAAGTATAACTATTTATCTTGGTGTCATTCGTTCCTTATCAAACATTGACGGACATGATCACGCTTTTTATCCGGTTAAACTTCAATACATCTATCTACATCAATAAGCGTTTGATACCACCCCTCCCTAACCATATCACAAGATATTTGATACTAACAACAGACTACGAATATGACACCCCTACAACAGAGAATGAAAGAGCTACAATAGAGCGTATGATAGAACGTGAAATGCAAGGTCAGCGCCAACCGGGGGCTATTCATCCACAAGTAGCTGCAACTTTACCGATAACTGGACTCCCATTGAACCAAGACCATCAAGATGAATTACGTCCTCTCCCCATGCCGAGCGAACGATATAACGAGGATGATGAAGAATCAAGTTCAAATGTAGAACCATCTCAGCATGGTATTGATATGACTCGTTATACAAATTTTAACAACAATGAAGGTATTCAATACAATAATCTTTACCTGACGCTCTCATATTCTGTGTTACACCAAAGGAATTTGGAGTTAGCTCAACAAGCCGAATTGTCGCCAGTTGAACTTGCGGAACTCGAGAAATTCCACCAGGAACAGCAGCAGGGGTTGCTGAATAAACGTGAGCGCAAGGAAGAGCTTGAAGAGCGGAAGCGTCGTCAAAGGGAGAAATTGAATCCAGAGATTAATCATATGGAGGACAGATGGCAGGAAGGAGTGCAATCAGCACTTGATACAGGCATCGAAAGGGCTCTGAACGAGCAAAGGTAATATATAGACTGAACGAGATACGTTCCAGAGCATCAAGAGCGTCTAAGGGCACATTATGCTTTTTATTCAAACGTTTTATGAAGAAATTATGACTGTAGTTTCCTTTTATCAATGAGTATTGTTTGAATATTAAATTTGCTATATTTTTATTTATCGACACATGAGTCTGTGTTAAGCTATATCTATTTATCACCATACGCAATAACCCCGGTTTGTCCATTTAGGTTGCGCCATTTATACCCTTCAAATTTAATTTGACTTGTAAAACTTCTCTGGTAAGTTCACTTAGTTTTCTGTGGTGGGAGCTTTTTGATTCAAATCTAACAATGCAATGGCCAATAAGCGGAAAAAACCTGAGTACAGCTCTACTTTGGCTTGCAAATTAGTGCTCAACACTATAGCAACACAGAAGCACAACATCAGACCCCAAAATGCATACATCAAGTAAAACCCAATAGTAACTGCATCCGCCAAATCACCAGAGCCAAGATAGTACTGAAAGACAGCGTTCAAATAAAATGGGAGTGATTGTTTGATTTTGCACAGAGTAGAATCGTTCTCTTCACACACTACTCTAAGTATCAGAGCAATCCAGCTGCTCACATACAAATCGAATAAATAGATTGTGCTGCCGAAATAGCTCAATTGAGCGTATGCTTCGCTCGAATGACGTTTGCTCCAGGCATAGTCTGCACAGTCTAACCAGTCCAGACAAACTCCTGATTCAAGTAAATGTCTCATAGAGTAAACTGTCTGGTTATTTTTCAGCGAGAAAGTAAGCAAATCAGAAATGGAACTATCCAGGAACGTAACCAAGTTTATGCAACCAATGACAACTCTTCCTAAATGTTGTAAGAATACAGCGAAGATGAAGAGTTTTCGAAGGAAAATAAGTGAGTTACTGATGAAACGACCCAATTGTACAGCCCGGCGACGGATATTTATGAGACGACGAACCGCCACCATATCAAGCAGGAGAATTGGGATATTGCAAGGAAGTACACCAGCGAAATTTGACCAGGAGACCACAAAGATACCGAGGTAATTATTCGTATAACGTTGGCGGCGATCGGCACCATTAGCGCCGATGACATGACGATTAAGGAACTCGAGCCAAGCATCTCTTTCTGTATCTGGTACGTCGACAAAGAGATCCTGGATCCGCTGAAGGGTCTCGGGCAGCGGCTGAGGCTGTATATCAGGATCCATAAAGTTCCGTGGAGAAAATGAGAAGGTTTTAAATGTGGAGAGCAAATTAATAATCTTTAATCGATCAAATGTCTGGCGCGATGCGAGATCTGAGAGACGCACGAACCATACAAATGAGTGCGAAATAGCGAGGCCACTGGATCAAATTTAGCGAGGAATGAATGTCAAAAAATTAGTGGGTGAGTGCGAAATGGATCCACCAAAATGCGACACCTTGCAGAGTCTTCAGAGTAATAACGATTACTCTGATAATATCGATAAGTTAAATGTCTCATGAATAAAATCATTGATTCGACAAACTGATAGATGTGGGAGACTATTATCCGAGGTTTGACGCTTTATATCTTCGAAAAGAAGTAATAAAGTCGGAAATATTTCGAATATGATAGTGATTTATGGGTCCAATATGGCAGCTCATCGTTAACTCTATTTTTCACATTTTTGAGCATCACTAGTGACCTCTACTTCTCTGAAACTCGCTTACGTACAATCATATCTGTACGAGTAGACCCCACATTGAGCACCCTTGGACAACCTTCACGATCTTTTTCACCTCTTACGCATTCCAAACAGTAGTAAGCTGGAGCACCGCCTTCAGTTCCATGTCCACAATTGATGCATTTATTAGCAAAACGGCCGGTGGAACACTCGGCACATATTCTAACTCTGGTGGTAGATTTAACAAAAGAGTCACAAATGGGACATCGGCCTTCACATTGACTGCAGAGGTAACCTGTTGAAGGACCTGGAAGCTTCATGCATTGCACGAGATCATACTGATGGCGAGACATGAATCAATAAGTAAATAGAAACCTAAAGAATAAACACCGCGAAACTAAAAAATACTGCCATATATTACCGTAGCTACGCCGATGATTTAGCGTGAAGTCAAAAAAAAAAGACTGGGTTTTCACCTAAAAAATTATTACATTCTTTATCGCACTTTGTCGCTACTATATACCGCAATTCTTTTGCCTCCTAAACGACTGCAAATACCCTTTAAGCCAAATAGTTACCCTTAAAAGGGTACATTTAAGTCGAAATTACTCAAAAAAAAGGCTATTCACATCTTTGCAATAATTTATTCAGCTCTCAGCGCAAACGGAATCGGTGATCTCTCAACTTTCGGCCCCTGATTATCCACCCGCAGCCATTAAAAAGGTACCAATCAACTTACCAAGAACCCTTGAAGTGGTTTTTTTTTCATATTAATTTGGGTCAAGTTGATAATTTCAGCATCCGGAGGGCCTATTAAGTCGATAAAGTGGAAATCTTTTACTATTTAATCAATATACCGACCCTGCTGGTCACTGGTCTTGCCCGATATCGCTCATCTAAATCAAACTAATCATGGGCTCTAACGAAGAATGCCCCATTTGCTTGGATCCCATGCTGCCAACAAGCAAAATTGGTACAGTATTACCTTGCAAGCATATATACCATGACCCATGTATCCAGACATGGTCTCTGCATTCAAATAGCTGTCCCACGTGCCGTCGCTCATATTATCAGATCAAGTATTCGCTGCTTGCCACGCCATCAACGGTTTCCAGAATCCAAACTGTACAAGATCGACTTGCTTTTAATCCTGCAATCAACAACATACCTAATGAGTTTATTCAACGAAGAAATCTGGTCTCAGATCGATATACTTCTTCATCCGATCATCATTCTTCCCATAATAACGCTGGCCCCAGTTCTAGAAACGTTGGAGTTTGCTCTATTTGCTCCCTGAGTCAACTTTGGCCTTCAAGACAAATGGTCAACTGCATTGGATGCGGTTCCGGCTTCCATATGACATGCCTAGGTACTGCAGCAATCGTGGTTGATACATGGTTCTGTCCTGTCTGCGATTGTGCACATGAATTGGAGCCGATACATCGTCTGTCAACCCCTCGGAGACGAAGAAATCCGGCACCCTCTATCGAGAGACCAATACGTGCAGTTGGTATTAATTGGGCCGTCCCTACTCCCAGTGATATAGATGACCAAGTTCTCTTTTCTGCCAGGAGCGTATTGAATGGAGGAGTATTACTTAGACGTGAGGAGAGACAGCGACAAAATCTAACTCATGAAGAAGAGCTGTCTTGGAAGGATTTTGAGAGTGTAAGAGCCGCTGGCGACTCAGAAAACTCGGAAGCTGATGAAGTTCGGCGGCTGCAAAATTTGTCATCAACCATTCTGGGAATTTCAACTTCAGCCCCTCGTCGTAAACGTCGCAGGCGTGTTGAAGCGACAACGCAAGAAGCAGACCTCTCTGGGTCTCACACGGGTGTGGAGACAACAATAACGGATCAATCATCGAGAATATCATCGCTAATTCGTCAGATCAGGTCAAGTAGTCAGACCGGCTTAGCTGAATTGCGTCCAGAGGCTTCTACCTCAATTGGTCCACTGATTAGTCATAGTCCTATGGGTTCAACTGAAGGAGGTTCTCCTTTATTTAGCCCACAAGAAAGTGCATCTGCTAGTGATACAGAATTTTCGGAAGAAGATAACAAGCATCACCCCAATGAATTAACCTTGGAACATAAGAAAAGTATTCAAGCAATTCTACGCAGACATTTGCGACCACTCTACCGTCCACGAAACCCATCACCTGAAACAAAGAGAATTTCAAGTGAAGATGAGTACGTAAAAATTAACAAAGACATCTCCAGACGTATATATGCGAAAATATTACTGATGGCAGATCTAGAGGACATATTCAGAGAAGAACTGTATCTTACGAAAATGGTTGACGATGAAGCCTTATCTTACTTGATGGCGAAAGGATATTTAAGTACTTAGAGGCAAAATGTTTAAACTTCAAGAGGTATTGGGATTTAAGTGTAGTTTTAAATTTAACATATTGTAAAATTATATACAAATGTTCTTCATTGTACTCGTGAGCTATTCATCTTCTTCTTGGACCCTTTGGTTTGTTGAACTTCAATCTCAGCGTATCAACAGTTTCGGTTTGTTCTTTGAGTTCATTGGCATCCAATTCGTCCAAATCTCCGACCTCAAGATTTTTCTCCACTTTTCCATTCTTCTCGGACACTACTGCCTTGATATGATCCTGGAATGCCCTTTTACTGGTAGCATAAAGCATTCTTTCTTTGACCTTTGATCCGGATGGGCAGGCATAAATGAAAGCATAGCTACCCTCTTTGTATTTATAAAGAGCGTAAAGAGGCTTCAGCTTTCCGATTTCAAGACCAGAGAGATCACTTATCAAATTCGAAACGGCAACGGAGCTTTTGGAATCGGACAAGCATACAGTTTCTGAGGATACATCAATCTGGAAAACAAGAAGTTGTTCAGTGAGACTGGAAAGAGCAGATTCCGCCTTTTCATCCACTTTGAATTGAACTCCGGAACCAGAAAGCGGAGACAGTTTTTCCTGAAAACCTCCAGTGGATCCTGAATCATGCATGGAGGCAAGTTTTCTACTAAAGGATGCCTGTTCACTGGTGTGAAGAGAGTTCATTTGTTGCAAAAGTACTTCTTCTTCCGTCAAAGGCTTTTCTGAAGTGTCTATATCTTTATAGTATGACTCAATAGTAATATCTTCAGGACCTGTCCAAGAAAATACATGGTTTTTGTTAAATGTGGCCCCCAATTGCTGAATAGTTGAGTTTTTGGTGGCAGCATAAAGTATTTTAGCCCTGATTGGAGCAGCATCAGGGATATAAGAGGCAAAGAATTGATCCTCCGAATCTTCGACATGTGTAGGAGCTATGATATATGCTGGTTCTGGGTAAGACTCCTCGAGAAATGTCTTGGTTTGGTGAAGAAGCTCGTCCAACGGGGCACTATCCGCCACAAATTCCAGCACGTGTATAAGTTGTGTGTTATCTTCTGATATACGTATGAGAAACGGTTGGCTACGGTGAAGCAGCTTGAAAGAATCAAGAAGTTCTGGTGCTGCTGTGATACCTGTTTGGGTTGACATTGTGAATCGAGTGGTAACTTGAAGTCAGATCAGATTAGCAGTGAAAGTCGATAAGCGGAAGTCTGCGGGAGTTTTGCAGCCTGCACAATGGAGTGGTTAGAAGTGTAAATGAGATTCTTCTCTAATTTCTAGGGGGCCAGAATTGCCTGTAAATGGGACACAAAAATTCGACTATGAGATTGAAAAATTCCGCTTGAAACGGCGGAACATCAAATGAATGGATAGGTGAAGGTACCAATCTTCAAAGGCGCTTTTATCTTCATCTGTTTTTTGAAAAGTTTAAACCCCTCATCTGAATTTTATAAATTTCTTGTACAATTTCTACAAACGATATTTCTTTTTAATCTCTAATCACCTTTCAATATTTAAACCTGGCCCACTGTTGGCGCATAATAGAATTCCGTGTTTGATTTAGGTGACACTATAAACTACATCATTAATTTAACGGTTGATACGCCCCTCAGACATATTCAACTATGTCTTAACGAGAGAAATTCTTTTTTATTTCTCTGCATCATCTAATCAAAGATGATCTTATTATTCCATGGGGCAAAAATGATTCGATACCCCCCTCTACATAATTACCTGCCATCTTACTCTTGTAGCATTATTTTCCGCACGGCTGGTGTACGAAATAGCGGCATAGGCCAAAAAAGGAAAGAATGCGGTTCCCGCTAAAAATGCCAAGAATCTGGACTGGCGGACTATTAAAGTTCAGACCATCAACCGCCTCATATAGAGAAGATAACCGGGCCGCTATGAATTAGATAGAGAGATTTACTGATAACGTATCTGCAACATTTGACAGACAGAATAGATGGTGTAATAAATTTGTTATCTTTCAATTACAGCATGTAAAGTTTTTCCGCGATGCCTTCATCAAAAGAAATTGCACATACCACTACAGCCTCTCGGAGGTTAGACTTATTTCCCCTCTAAGTTGTCAACAAGATCAAATAATATGGGTCACTTTTGACCGCATTTTCTGCGTAGGGGTAAAAAATTGATCGTTTAATTGTTGGTCTCGTGTAAATTGACCCCATTTTTATCGTTTGTCCCCACTTTTTCTCGGGGTCTGAGAATTCATAACTGCAATTTCCTGTATCTTATCGCAATCATCTGCAGCATAGTTCGCCGAATCTATTGGCTACAGATTTCTCGAGAGAAAAAAGGCACTGCTTATCGATGTAACGTCCGACATGCAGCTTAAAACTATTAGATCGTCATTTAGCGCTAAATAATAGCCCCTCCTTCTATGCTTCCACGATAGAACATTTGCTTTTCCTATTCTTATAGATCTTATAAAGCCAGTTCAATTTCCGGCTCAATATATTTTCATTCATCAATAACAAAACAATATGGATCCTTATAAAAAAGATAAAGAGGTTATCCAAGTCTCTGTTTCAGAGGAACTTGGAATAATATCAAAAGAGTCTAAAGTCAACCAGTTTGGTGATTTTAATGAAAATTATGACATTGATAAATACGGAACTACCAAAAGAAAGTTAAATCTGAGACATGTGTCTTTGATGATCATTGGTCAATCTATTGGTACTGGTTTATTCGTTGGTATGTCTGGACCTTTGAAGAATTCTGGTTCTCTTTCCCTTTTCACTGGATTCTTATTCTATGCATGTTTTGTTATCTGGCCTTTGATGCAATGTGTTGCAGAGATGTGTTCCTTCTTACCCATTAAGGGCTCATTTGTCCATTTCGCCGCACGCTGGATCGATCCGGCTATGGGTTTTGCTGCCTCCATGATTTATATTTACACTGCAATGATGTTTGTTTGTGTTGAAATTGTTGCATTTGCTTCGGTTATTTCGTATTGGACTGATTTAAATCCAGCAATTTTTATAACGATTGGTATCGTATCCATTTTCTTATTCAATATCTTTGGAGTCAACTGGTATGGAGAAATAGAATTTGGAGCCTCGATCCTTAAAGTTTTGCTTGTTGTGGGTTTAATGCTTTTCGGTTTGATTGCCATGTGTGGAGGAAACCCCAAGGGAGATGCATTTGGATTTCAACATTGGTCTGAAGGTGGTTTGGTGAAACCTTATCTTGTTGGAGGTACCACTGGTAAATTTTTAGGATGGTGGAATGTTCTTATCTACGCAGCATTTGCCTGTGGTGGACCTGATTTGCTTTCAATGGTTGCAGGTGAAGTATCTCAACCAAGAAAATGTATCCCATTGGCAGGAAGAAGAGCTTATATTCGTATTTACCTCTTTTACTTTGGTGGTGTCTTCTTCATGAACACTTTGTGTGCTTCCAACGACCCTAGTTTGCTTGCTGCTGCTGGCTCTGGAGCCACTGGAGCTGCTGCATCACCATGGGTTATTGGAGTGAAAAATGTCGGGGTTCATGGTTTAGACTCCATGATCAATGCAGTTATTATGACTTCTGCATGGTCTTGTGGTAATGGGTTCATGTTTTCTTCTACTAGAACTTTATACTCTGCCTCTTTGGCAGGATATGTTCCAAGAATTTTCTCCAAGTGTTTGAAAAATGGTGCCCCAATTTACTGTGTCGTTTTGACCATGGTAATTGCTTGTTTGGGCTATTTGTCAATCAGCAACTCTACCGCTACTGTTTTCAACTGGTTCATCAACTTATCGACTACCGGTTTGTTATGTACATACTTGGTCCTTTGGCTTTGTTACTTCAAATGGAGAAGAGCTTTAGAAGCCCAAGGCATTTCCCATAAGGAGGATACCCCATTTAATGCACCAAGATTTGTGCACCCATATTTGACTTATTTTGGATTCTTTTTGAATATCATTGTTTTGTTATTCAATGGATTCTGGATATTCTTTCCTGGTCAATTTTCCGTGGCCAACTTATTCACTTCTTATTTTGCTCCAGTATTTTTCGTGGGGTGCTATTTCTTCTGGAAAGTCTTGAAGAAGACACATTTGAGAACAGACGAAGAAGCTGATTTACTTTCCGGAAAGGATGAAATCGATCAAGAAGAAGCAATGGAGGCTGAATATCTTGCATCAATTCCAAAAAGGGAAGGTCTTTTCTTCAAAGTATGGTACAAGGTTTGTGACTTTTTATTCAATTAAATAGACTAATATTAAACACAGTGAAATTAATGTAATAGAATGGTAAACCTAGTATAAAAAAAGGCTTCCATTATAACAATAATCAAATTCAATTAAACCTTGTTCAAATTAATTCTCTTCGATATAAATCTCATCACCTTGCATTATTTGTATCAATATCTAGTAAAATAACCCTGGCCTAATTTATTTAAACCCCGTCACAATCTTCAATATTTTGATAAACCCTTAACATATTTTTTTTTTGGTACCTAAATCGGCATTCTAATACATAAAAGGTAAATAAAAAAAAATAAACTTCGTTTACGATCTTTCCTTCTTCATAGTTCCCCCTCCCTACCTTCTCCCCCTAGTCCTTGCATAGGTCAAGCTAGTTCGATGCTTTGGTGGTCTGCCGTGCCGTCTTATAGGCAAGGCTCCTCCGAAGATCTGACCAAACTTCAAGTGGAATCTTTACAATATGGATTCCAAAGATTAAGAATCAATCGTCTCAAATCAATTCCAAAAGAAATAGATAAATATGATTTATTTGATCCTACTTTGGATAGTAATAAACTTGATTCAACATACAATATTGATCAATTGATTAAGGTTTTAATGAGTGATCCACATCATATTTTATGTGACTACGTCAGAAATAAGTTTCGTTCTCTTTGCATTTTAAGTGACCATCCTGGTACAAATACCGAGCCCATGCCAAAACTTATGGACTACAAAGGCCGGTCGGTGGCCAATTATGGATTTGCCATTTTTCCATTAACGAATCAAACTGTTGACTCGATCTGTAAGACTCTATCCCATTCACTCCTTTATTCAGAACATGTACTGATCGGTTTAGAAAAACGTTATGCTTATGCGAAGGTAGTGGTAGAGGAAACGATTACGAATCCCTCCAAAGATACATTTGACCTCACCAAAGATCAAAAGGCTGATATTGTGGCATTATATTTAAAGAAATTAGCATTTGTCGTGCAAACAAGTCGAATTTATGACGAATACACCCGGCAAAATGGTCAAGCATCTGCTTCGACCTCTCCCAGGAAGCCAGCCGCAGTTGGAATGGTCAAATCCACATCAACAGCATCTCTCTCTAGCTCTATGAGAGTACTACGTCCGACTCTGGAGTCGGGTCTGCTGGGTAGTACATCTCCAACAAGGCGCCTTACCAGTAAACCTTCTATTTCCAGACTCAGGCTAGATGAGTTGTATAATCCAGTGGCTCTGCCGCTGCCAGCATTAGAGCGAGAGCGGCTTGATCTCGATGTTTGGGAGAAATGTAAGTCAGCAGTGCAAGCTAAGCTTGACCAGGTAATTATTTGATATTTAATGGAGAAATCTTAATCTTGTCTACGTAATAAATATTTTACATTTTCTAGAACTATTGGTGATGTTTTATCTCAACCCCACAAAATTACTCGTCTGTTGGAGGGTAATTGGTGTAGTCAATTTTTATCGATCTGTAGAAGTCATAAATTAAATGGCTATTCTAGTAGCATATTTACATCTTGTAGCGTAATTTTGTGGATTTCCTAGCATATTTCATCGATAATTTCCGATTTCAAATGAATGATGTAGTCTTACTTCACATACTAAAGCTATGATAATCATTTTTTCAGTTTCAATTTTTTTTTGAACTTCACGATGAGAGCTTTCTTACAAACAAGAAGACTCTTACACGGCACCGCAAGAAGGTCCAACCTTTTTGGAGGCGGTGGAAAGACTCTCAGCTCGTACAAACTTTCAGACTTGACCCCTGGTGGGAAGGCTGAGAGTACTCCAAACCCTGTGGACTTATTTAAAAAAAACGATATCTTCTTGCTTTCCCAAAAGCCTGCTAATAACATAGAGTCCGTTCGAGCCAACGGGTTCCTCCTTTCCAGCAAGATCTTCATATCTTCACCTAACAAAGAAGGTGATATCATTGGTGCATTATTGGTAGATTCTGATGCCTATGAAATTAATTTGTCCAAGGAAGGATTCACCATCACCAAAGACTTCTTACTTGAATTCGATATTGAAAGTGTGCTTCAAGTTTTCAGCAAAATACACCCAAAGCCAGAGATTTTAGTGGTTGGAACGGGGAAAAAATCTAGAATGTTGAACGACACTAATCGCAAGTATTTGAGTGGATTGGGTATACAATTGGAAGTATGCGATTCGACTATTGCCGCCCAACTGTTCGATATGTTGGCTACAGAGCGTCCAAATTTGGTAGGGGCTCTTTTACTCCCACCTAATGTATAGACGACGAAACCTATGATAAACACTGTATATAGCAATTTAATATTTTAAGAGGATTAGGCCTTTGCTAACTCGTAAACTTTTGAAATGTGTAATTACTTTATCACTAGCTTATTCTACATCAAACTTTATCGTATCCGTTTCATTCCTACTTCTTGTCCTTGATTTCCTTGGCATAACTGCCTGGCAAAGGATATCCAAATGCATTCAAATTGCCATCTGAATGAAACTCACTGGGCAGCATATCATTATATAAGCCATATTGAATAATGTTCTGGTGTTGCGGTGTACTCATCATCATCATCATAGGATGTGGTGCCGATTGCTGCGATTGCTGCATTTGTTGTGGTTGTTGAAGTTGGTTCATTTGCTGCTTAGCTTGTGGGGGTGGCATAGCATAGTTGGGTTGGTTCCAATATGCCATATGATTTTTTTGATCTGGAGACACTTTCTCAAACATTCGATCAAGAACATATTTGGAATTTGGCGTTGAAAGTTGTCCAGAGATCTCGAAGGAAGTATGCTCCGTCGACATGTTCAAGTGTGAAGTGTTCATCGAGCTGTTGTTTCCCGAGTTCATGCTCATATCCTTGTGATCATATGATTTGTCTCTCTTGAGAGAAGGATTAGATGTAATAGCATTAGAGCGCATCATTCCAGCTGATGGATGCAAAGGCAAATTTACGCTTTTATTGGCCGCTTGAAGCCCCGCTATAGCATCGGGATTCATATCGACTGAAGTCAGATTCATGTAATCTGAGCTCATGGAATTTCCCTCGTTAATGTTACTATTTCCGCTGCTGTTTTTGCTATTGTGAATGTCCCCAGAATTGACTTTCCTTTTATTTTTGTTATTCATCAAGGTATGCACATCGGTGAAGACTATTTGGAATTTGTTCATTCCTGCTTGCATCTGGGCCTTATTTTTGGCCCTATTGTTTACTGGCTTCTTCTTACGATTAAGTTGGTCAGAAAAAAGTCCTAGAGCAGGGACTTGCCCATTACCACTATCAATGACTTTGGAATTTGTCGACAATGAAACCTCTTTACTAGGGGTTGGAGAGTGTGGGTAATTCTGCAGATCCATACTTGATTTTCCCTCGTTACGAGCAGTCAGCGACATTATCACTGTGGATGGAGATGATTGCGGCACCGGGGCTGGAGTTTCAAAATTCTTGACATCAGCTGCGGCAGTTTTAGACTTGAGTGGTGTTTTGGTCTCGTAAGTGTTGGAAACATCGCTCAAAACATTTTTGGTTGTGGTCATGCTCGATTTACCACTCTTTTTGGTAGGCGTAAGGAGATTCTTGACACTAAATTTGAGCTGCTCAATATCTTCATCCTTTTGCTTAGCATTCTTTTGGTTATTGTCGATGCTCTCATCGTCACTTTCGTCTTCATCTTCGGTTTCCAGCTCCTGTCTCGCATTCTTTAATGATTTTTCTATTATGCTAACTTTTTGCAGAGCTCTTGGAGGAGTATCCACTTGGTTGATAGATCTTTTACCATTCTTGGCGTTTTCTAGAATGAGTTGTTTAACAGACTGCTTCTTTTCGCTTTGAAGACGGAACTTCGATGGTGTTATTGTCTCCAACTCGCATAAGGGACTCTGTCTTAAAGGAGAGTCTATGAAGAAGTCGGTAAGATTTAACGATTTATCATGAAAAGGGGTCAACTGACCCAAGCCTCCTCCGGAAGCCGTTATGCTAGCCTGTAAATTATGGGTTATGAATGGTGTTAAACTAAGTCCTTGAGCATAATCAGTTTCAGGCGCTGCCGTCGAAAAGCCTTGGATATTAGTCGAGCTGGTAGGTCCAGAACTACCGATATTGTTATTTGCTGCTGAAAGCAGTTGAAAAAGTATCTTGTTGTTGGGTGAGCTGTAGGTTATAAGTTGCTCGTTGGTATATTTTGAAATAAGTGGAGTCCATCCTGTAGCATTGAATTTTGGGGTAGCTCCCGAGAAGTCATCGTTTGAATAGGGCTTGTGAGGAGTTGGGACAGTATGTACCATGCTTTGAGGATGCTTTGGGCCTAATATAGGCTGTGAGTTCGTGTGGGGCATCATTTGAGTGTTACCAATATTGTTATTAAAAGACTTTGGCCCGAAGTTTTGTCCACTGGTGCTGTCGGAGCGAGATTGGCTGTGTTTGGCTAATCCTGAAGAGGACTTTTCGGGTTTGGATTGAGAGTTCAGGTTGGATTTCGGGTCTGTCCGCAGCTTCGGGGCTGGAGACTGCTGGTAGAAAGACATTGGGCTGTTTGACGGCCTTTTTCGACGCAGTAGTAACAGCTGGAACTGGGAGAAGAAAAGAGCGGAAACAAACTAAAAAAGACAAGGAATGTTTTGAAGTTGTTTTCAAAATGCGAAGCAAACGAAAACAAAGGCGAACTTGAGCGCGTTTTTGTGCGAGTTTTTGCTGCAACCGCGGGCCATCTGGAACCAAAATAAAAAATGTGTGGGTAGAGAGAACGTTTAAATTTTAGGCTAAGCGGTAAAATGCCCCACCTCTGCGAGATAGTAGTATAGAAAAACATGGTCATTTGAACAGAATATGGTTCCAGAGTTGTTTGAAGGATGCTAGCACTTATAATGTAAAATACTATCATCCAAGTAAAAAACATCATAGATCGGAAATAAAAACCTCGAGTGTGTCGAAAAAGATCAATAGTAAAGAATCGTGAACTTCGCGCTGAATTGGGAGACGCTAACAATCGCTGCTGATAATCACAATCACAAATAATAATAGAAGACTAATTCTTCCATAACTTTGCATTGCGATTGTCTAATGTTTTAATTACCATGACTTTTTTTCCTTTCCCATCAACACAACAAGTGTATGCCCATGTATCTCGGTCATTTTGGTCAAGTTACGCTGAATTTGGTTCGACTACTACCAGTTTTATTGTGATGTTTGCTTTCGATCGCTGTAGCTAATCTGCAACTGAATTTTGAAAATGCGCTTAGGTAGCTACGATAATAATATTCTAGGGTGTATTGGTGGATTGAGATTTCGTATTCAATCTTTAGCATGGATTGATCTCTACAGATAATTTCGATCTCTTTGTTGACTTCGATATCGATGTGCCGCCCTTGCAGTGTGCCTGATGAGTTGATAAAATTCGCGGTAATTGATTTGTTAATACAGATTATGTGATCATTAGATATTTGTCCAGTTTACACCTTTTGCAACACTATTGACGGCAATATCATGTACACCAGTCAGCACCTTATCTTTATTTTTCCAATAATTCTTTCAATTCTTTCTCTATTGCTATTTCGTGATACTTTGGTTCCTGATTATTTTCGTTGCTGCTATTATTTTTTATAAAAAAAAAACACCGTTACACTCATCCTATTTCACTTAACATGATTATTTTTATTAAGCTAAATTTAAGTCGTCGTCCGAGAGAGGTAGGTGCACTGCCTAGGCTTTTCTTGCCCCGCCTGCAAGCGAAGGTTTCTTTGATTGCGTAATCAACCATCTCAAACAAATCTGGGGTAGCATACACTACCGATGGAATTGAATCATATTACACCTACTCATCACGACAAAACAACTACTCGATAGTCATGAACTCCAATCCAGAAAAAAACCTTCATGATTATCATTACAATTGCAATCTCCAAGATCCAAATTCGTCTTTCCGCGTTCTTCATTTTCAACAATTAATTCCACAGTTCGATGCGCTTAGTGCAGGTGTGCGGGTGTAAACCATCATCTTCCGCCATCATGTGGTGCAATCGCCAACTTGACTACCGTCTATTTACAAGCAATCTAAAACTTATACACTTTCAAATAATTGTTGATGATCTCTTTTAAGTGTTGTCAATGCAACTAAACGCCTTCAGTCATGATAAAAAGAGGCTTTTATTTGAGCAATCATCACTTATCTCTATTGTTGCTTCGTCCAATTTTTGAAAGCTAACAGTTGTTAACCAGAGCTCAATTCTTTCCTCCTCGCAGAACAAATTTCCCGCATTTCTGCAGTTTCCATCAAAAATATTCTAGGTTTCTCGATCTTTGGTTGGCTGATTGATAGCAGTATTTATGCACCGACTTCTTTAGTACATATTATTTCCCGATTAGGATTGCGGCGCCAATAATCTCGAAATTCTGCATTACCCCCGGGGCACTTGATTTTTTTTGCAAAGCCCAGCTCAGGTCCAATTAACTAAAGCTACAATACTAGTGTAGAGTAAAACAATACTTTTGAATACTAACAAATTACAATAATGTTACAAAGTCTAAGCAGTAGCCTTTTGTTCCTCCTCCCATTCTTGTTCGGTGACGTGTAAGTTGTCGGTTTCCTCAGCCAAGTCATCTTCTTCGTAGTCCTCGTGAGCAGCCAAAGACAAAGTTGGTCTGACAACAGCAGAGTCGAAAGTCCAGGAAGCCAAAGCGTTTTCAGCGTCAATAATGATTTGCTTGGAGGCTTCGTAACCGTCGTAAGCAGGTCTAGTTTCACCTGGGGTAACTGGAGATTCGTCCAACAATTCCAACAAAGCCTTACCGTAACCAGCAATCAAGGCAATCTTTTCAGCGTGTTCTCTAGTAGAGTCGAATTGGTAGTTGAAAGCAGTCTTAAGCTTTTCTCTGGTGATGTTAGACAATTGAGCCTCAGCAACCAAAGACTCAGCTTCAGCTCTGACCAATTCTTGTTCCAAAACGTTAATCTTTGGAGATTGAGGGTCCTTGTACTTCAAGTAAGCAATTTGATCGGTGATCTTTTGCTTTCTGTCTCTGGATGGCTGCACGGATGCTTCAATGTCTCTGACGGATTTGATGGTGATACGGTATTGATCGTATCTGTCAATGAATTGGTCTTCCAATTCACCAATTTCGAAGATTAAGACACCCAACTTGTCGGTAATGTCAGAAATGTCATCGTCATTGGCTTCACCCCAAAGAGAAAGTTGCTTGGCAACTTCCTTACGTTCTCTAGCAGTGATTTCAATGGAACGCATAAGGTTCTTTTCCATCTTAATCAATTGAGCCAACTTTCTCAGCAATTCTGGGCCTAAAGCACCAGCGGTTTGCTTTCTGAAAGAGTGAGAGATAGAACCCTTACCGAAGAATCTAGACTTGGTAGAGGATGGTGGTGGTGGTGGGGACTGCAATTGAGCAGCAGTTGGAGCTCTCTGGGATCTCAAGGAGTACGTTCTGTGCATTTTGACCTTTAGTTGTATAGAAAAAAGTACGTTGTGCGAGGGGGCGGGTGGTGAGATTATATTTATAGTCTGCATAATTTGGCGGACGACGACAATTTAGGGGGTGCAGGTTTGCCAGAAAAAAAAGGCATGGCCAAGAGGGGGGGGGGAAGGGGAGAGAAAGATGAAAGAAAGTGGCATTGAAGACGCGTTGAATAAATTGAAGTGATGGAGGGGGTAATTGGTGTTTAAATATATCTAGGAGGCAAGAAGATTAGGGAATAGATTATTCAATCCTGGATGTAGGTGACTTTGGACGACTATACTAATCGAGTAGCCGTAGAACACCAATTGAACCAATCCGTCTATCCATCTAAGATCTTCCGGGCTATGGGGGTCCAATCAGTTTTTGCCCGCTGAATGCTGCGTCGTCAGTAAAATAAGGGGCTCCGAGACGAAAATTCTGCATAGTATATTGCAATTTAGGAACAATAATTACTTGAAGAGGGTCAGATTACGCGCGTGGAAGGTGAAGAAAAGATGTAAGCACTATGCGAAAATTCTATTGTATCGATTAAGATGATAGGACAAAAAAAATACCAATGTGCGAGAAGCCAGGTTTATGTTGATATTTCTGATACATCAAGAGAGTTTGTTTGAAAAAAAACATCTCAAGACAATTGAGCTATTCAGGGGAATTCCCTCAGAGGTAACGATGAAAGAAACGGGTATAACACGAGGAATATTATTGAGAGTGAGGAAGTCGCAAAGTTAAAAGATAAAGCCAAAATCGAGTCTGAAACTAGGGTGAAGATTAAAAACTAGAAAAGTTTTTATTCAAAGATGTAATTATGATAGCCGCTTACTTGATTTTGGTGGAAAACCCGACAATCATAACATACCGATCTCTTATAAAACTCTCAACCAATTTCTCTTTCGTTGGATTGCTGAGGTAGCAACGCTTAATGTGACAGAAAAGCGGCTGTGGCGGCATCACTACCGAACTGCGGAGCATGGGCGTAAAAAATTAGCCACGAAAAATCTCGAGGCCACCTGCAAGAGATAAGCGAAACACGGCATGGCGAAGATACAATAAGAAACCCGCACGAATTTAATCACGAGCGACTTATATTGACATATGTATATTATGAGACCAGAAGAGAGGGGATGACGATGTTCTGGAATCTTTTTGTTCGGTAATACCTTATCTGACGCCTAAATAGGAGGAGAAGGGGTTCGGTGAGCTATACCGTGTCGCGCACCACTGAAACAGCCGTGCTTCCCACGGGGCATGCGGTCACTGCATGGCATGGCACTGAAGAGCGCAACAAAGGAAAAGCGAGCAACAAGAGGCTGGCTGGGCCGGGCACGACAAAAAACGCATTTGGCAATAAAGAGCATGGGAGGCTTTTTTCGATGGGGAGCGTTTGTCAAGTGAGAACAAATATCTTAAATGAGAAATATCTATTAAAACTTCGAAAAGATATAAATGGGAGAAAAGTTAGGCGCATGTATGAAAGACACTTAAATGGAAGGAGATCGAGAGATCAGTGAAAAATAAAAATGCTGCTTGACAACCGAAGCGATTATAAGGAAATAGATAGTGGATCAAAAAACACTTTTCAGGATTAGATTGAATTATTCAAACAAAATGCAAACCACCCGTTATGTGAATAAAAGAGGACTTCATGGATCTTGTTGTTTACGGCAAATATGATCTGATATATACATAAACCATACTCTAGTACACCAATTCACACTGGCGGAAGGAGCACGCGACTAAAGGCATAATGAAGCTTATTACGAAAAGGCTCGGAGCTATGAATTCTAAGTTACGTGCTGGCTATAAGCTATAGAAAATGACTACAAATACCCGTTTACTTATCCCAGAAAGCATGGCACTAATAGATCGGAATAATCTGATAATTCGGTCTAATTTCTGTAATCTACTAAGTTTTTTTTCAGGTCCAGTAATGCTAACCGCCGATCCGGCACGGACGTTGATGCAGAGCTCCGAGCGGGAAAAATTTTTTGGCGTTTTAGGTGAAGGAAATCTACACCCGCATCGGCTTTACGGGCACTTACACGAATATAAGTAGTTTGTAGTTTCACCCCACTCTGAAAGAGGAGAATTAATAATTCGAACTTATTTTGTCGCCTTTTGGTCCAAAGAATACTGGTTTGTGTGCTTGTCGCCGACTACCCTAATCAGCTATTTACACTGTTTTTTTTTTTCACCGCAGATCGCACTCGACAGCTCTTTTCGATAACGTAAGTGTGGATATAATTTACGGCAGAGAAAGCGCAGTATTTTGGGTATTTACAAACCTTTTCAAATCGTTTTCTTGATTATATTGAGACCCGGGTACCATTCAAAAAAACAGTCCAGTTAAATATCTAAACGACGTCGTTTACAAGTCTTTGCAACTCAAATTTTTTAAGTTTCAAACCATCACTTTTCAATGGTGTTTCATCGTTACAATAACCTCTTGAAGGCTCATCCTTTCAAGGCCAACATGGTCACAACCGGTATTCTTTTCACCGCAGGAGATGCAGTAGCCCAAAGCTTGTTCCCTCATCGAAATCTGAATGGTGAGTTGACCGGGTATAATTTGGGTCGATCTGTAAGGGCTTGGATCTACGGTTCTTTCATCTTTGCACCATTATCCGTCAAATGGTATGTCAAAACTCTTCCATATATCAATAACCCATTTTTGTCTTTAGTGAAAAGAAAGCAAATTGGTGAAAAATGGACCGCATTCTGGGATGTTGTCTTTCGGGTTGCACTTGATCAACTTATAACCCCTGGACTTATATGGATTCCATTGTACAACACCTCCATGGTGGCCCTTGCAGGACATGAACATATTTACTCAATTGTTCGTGAAAAGCTCGAAAAAAACTGGTGGACAGTATTAAAAGCATCTTGGACAGTATGGCCAGCTTTCCAGCTCGTCTCTTTTCTGGTGGTGCCTATCCATCTTCGAGTGGTGGCCGCCAATTTGTACTCTGTGGGTTGGAACAGTTTCTTGAGTTTTATTCACAACACCCCAGGCAGAGGTAAAGACTCTAATCGTAAGCTCGATAAATTGGTGGATATAGAGGACGAAGAAGAAGAGGTTACGATGGTATACTCTGGTTAAAAAAAAGTATAGCATCGTTAATGAATTGGTACTAAAATTTTAAGGCCCAGGAAATGCCTCAAGGAAAGAATGGAAAATTAAAAAGGAGAGTTTGGAGATTAAAAAGAGACAAAGTGAATCATTTAAATATTCGGAACATAACGGTGGTCGAGTTGTACATATACGCTAATGCACTCGGTATATCGAAAGAAATTGGGGAAACAAATACCCTGAAAGCTCAATTTTGCTGTCACAAACGCTAAAGTGACAGGAGTTTTATACACTCACATAGAGAAATCTTTGCATAATCAATTAATTTATTAGCTTCAATTTGTTGTAAGTGGCGCCTTATTTCAAGTAAAGGCACAACTTAGGAACCCGATGATCAACTCTTACGTCGCCTTCATGGCTCTCAATCTAATAGGGTTGAATTTTTGAAAAACCATTATCTTCTTTCAATTTGTTTGAATATCCGAAATTCAATTTGTAATCGTTGTATTATAGAAAGCTAGCATTGCCTCCATTCGATAATTTGAATAAAGAAGACACAAAAATTTATAGTGTCAATGTGAAGACATTTAAACCTGGCGCGATATCACTTTCCTCCGCAATGTTCTCATATATCCAAATTCCCACATCAGCACGGCCAACAAAATAGCCCGTTATTGGACTTTCCTCAGTCCCGACTCGCAAATTCCCACCCTTTGTATTAAGTAAATGAGATCCCAGAAGAAGTGTTGCTCTTGCGATAATGATTTTGGAGAAGACTTTTTGTGCTGCTTCACTCTTGAAAGTCGTTTCCATTGATTTTTTGTCAATATGAGGAACTTTCAAAAGCCAATGGTAAAGCCAAGAATAGCCGAAAGGAACATCGATTGGACCATTGGAAATACCCGTTGTTGATACTACCGCTAAAGAAGGTTTTTTAAACAGCTTTGATGATTTTAAATTCTCTAGTGTCTGTACAAGCAAAGCTGCAAAATCCCCACAAAGCGTGAGATTGTTCACAGTTACTGGTGAGTAAATAGACCACTGGAATTGTGGTGCCGGGCCAAGACCAGAAATTATAGAATCAACGACGTTTTCACCGTCGAAAACCGTAGCTTTGAGCGCTTCCTTATCATACACCCCACCATGAACAATAGTCAATTGATCGTCTAGCACATTTCGAGAAATGGACTGTTCTAGGAGCATTGAGGTAAGTTTATCTGGATTTCGAGCCAATGCTCTACATTTGTGACCATTTTGAAGAGCCTTGGTAAGAGCTGCATTTACTGTACCTCCAGTGGCACCAAAAAAAGCAACCGTTGTCATTCTCTTTGCCATAAATATTAAGTGGATTTCGATGCTACTAAATACTCCTGCAGCACGAAATTAATATTTTATGAATACGAAAAGATGACAGCCGTTTTAATCTTTACACTGCTGACGTCAATTTCGGGATACAAAAAAGGTCTATTTGACAGCTATTATTCTTTTCTGTCAGTCATGAGAATTAATAGTTGTTTCTGCAGCAAAATAACTTCTACAGTCGTTTATACCACAATTTGATCAGAAAGACTGTTGATTTAATTTAAAGATGTCATAATTAATTACGCTTTAGTAGCGGCGAGCGCAGTAATTTCACGCCCATATTTCGTAAATAAATTTCCAAATGACTAGCGACCTTCAGTGGCGAATCTAAATCTTTGGGCGGCATTTCTTTCGTCCAATAAAAATTTTCTCATTCTACTTTTGTCATTATCGTCTACTATGAAAATATATCGACTAGAATTCGTAGTAATTATCGTCATAAGTGACTTTGTTACAAAACGATAACCGCAATTCATTGCCATTTATAATTTTGTAATTTTGTGAATTTTTGACCATTTCAATTTGAGCTGTCACTAGTGAGATTTTTCTGTTAAATATCGAAGTAAATTTAGCGGGCCAATTTAAATTTTGATTTTATTTTTCCGTTGTTATCACTACTACTCTCAATTGGATCAGTGCTGCTTTGTTGGTTGAGAGAAGAAAGACATATTATCGCATCTTGTTATGATCCGATCTCGTACGCTAGACAAATATTATTACCTCCCTCAATCTATTTGAATAATCATTAGGTAGCTTGGAAAGTCTTTTTTCTCAAACGTAAAAATTTAAGCATTCAACATCCTTCCAGAAAACGTCTCTACACTTTTCGAACATCTTAGCTTATCGCGTTTGACTTTAAAACTCTAAATAATTTTATTTCGCAGGAGTGGTGAAAAAGTCTCGAACTCATCGATCAATTCCAGTCTAATACACCTTTATTACACCATCATCATAGGGTCATAATTAGCATCAATGATCCGATCTGCATTCCAAAAATATCCACTTATAGCGAATATGGCTACCTCTGGTGTCATTGCAGGATCCGGTGACGTGGCCACCCAGTTGATCTTCAACAAAGATAGCAAGATTGACTACATGAGAACACTTCGCAATGCCACATATGGAACTTTCTTTTGGGCACCACTCGGTTACACCTGGTATCCTATGTTGAGCAAGATTCGAGTAGCTTCTTCAGAAAGGGTTAATCAAGTTGCACGAGTTGCCTTAGATCAGCTTTTCTTCGCTCCATTTGTGGGGATCCCAGTATTTTACACCGCAATGGTAGTACTCAAGCGTGAAAGCGAGCCAATTGCAACGATAAAACAACGCTTGGAAAAGCATTGGTGGTCTACGTTATGCACCAACTGGATGGTATGGCCCGCATTCCAAGTAGTTAATTTTTCTTATACTCCTGTGGCTTACCGCTTGACCGTAGTTAACTTTTTCAGTGTTTTCTGGAACGGTTATTTGTCATGGGAATTAAATCACCGGCACTAAGAAAAATTGCGGAGAGTAGGGAGACGTTAGAGAGTGGAGAATGAATGCGGGTCGGGGGGAGGCAGAGCGCGCATTTTTGGCGTCCAAGGACCGGGCTTTGGCTCGATTTTTGTAGCATCGATCAATTTTAAACCTTGCAAAATTATGGGCCCAAGGGTGATCGAATTTAGCAACTTTATTTAACCAATCGCATATGCCGTTAATAGGAAGAGTTCTAATATACTTTTACAATGTCACGATGGATGCTTCACTGCATTTTGAGGTAGAATTTACTTGTTTGAGTTATTTTTTTTTTCGTAATTGCCCCATGTCACTTCTTTCTCTCTAGTTGAGGAGAGTTTATCAGGTGCTTTCCCCAGCGCAGCCGCCAGGAATGCCGCGCCCGAGCAAGCATAGAAGATAGCGTATACAGGAAGGGCCGATGTAAAAAAACTCCTATGCCAATAGATTGAAGAAGTCACACACGATTTATTCTACACTAAATAGCATGATTTTTACTTGTACAAACGTCTCTAAGACTCTTAATGCCTCAAATAACATAAATCCTCCCATTTCGATTGATTAACTGTTTCATAATGTAATCATAATCTTCACTTCTACCCCAAAAGCTCTTTTCGCTAAATAGGCGAAAGAATCGGAGTGCACACAGCCACGTCGTGTCCCGCCTCAAGTGCAAACAATTGAAGTGACCTGGACAACTCGAAATTACCGAAAAGAACTGAGCTTACGGTACGCATAACGGCTCGCAATTGAGACAACACGGTATAAATATAGTGCCTTAGTTGAGATCTGCGTCGCAAATACCGCCCAACAGTTCAAACTGCCTAACTAGCGTGCTAAATTACGGCCAATCTGAGCCCACAAGTGTCCATTTAAACCCTTGCCGACCACAAAAAACACGCACTTCACCGATAAACCGTGAGAACCTACTTCATTGAAATCTCGCAAGACCACGTCGCTTTCAATCTACAAAGCTACTTCCTTTCTTATCTACTGCTTGATTGCGTCTGGAATTGCATATCCTTTCGCCCTCTACGTGTCGTTGTTGTCGAAACTGTTCGTCAATCTACACCCCTTGTTGAATTCTGTTAGGTCCACTTTTTATCGTCTGTTTGGACAATCGCACACGACTCCAGAATCTTCGATTGAATCGTCTCCAAACACCATCAGTAGCATCTTTATCAAGAAGTGAGAATCTGTTATTCTAACATTGCCCAAATTTGACAATTACATCTTTTATTTATAAAAGCTAGGACGATTCTTTATAGGCTTTCACCATTGAAAAAAACAAAGCCGAGATCACCGACATTACAAGGCCCAATTTATCGATTGTATCGCTTATCAATCTGCAAATCCATCATCTACTAAATTAAAACATCCAACTCGTCCCAATATGATGAAAGGATTCAAAAATAGGCTTACTAGGAAGCTGACGCTGTCATCTACCAAAAAGCCAGACAAAAAGGAAAAGGATACGAAAAAAACTGGAAACCCAGCAAGCCCTCTGGCCCAACTGCTGGGAATCTCACCAAGTGGTAGTACCAGCAGTATAAACTCTGGTAACAATTCGTCCGGTACACCAATAGCTTCTTCACCAGGCAAACCCTCCCATGTGGCTTCTAACGGGACCAATGCTCTGGGGAATGAAGAAACTGCACGAGCTAATGCACCCGCTGAAATTGGCGCAACCGCAACATCAATAAATAATAGCAATGTCACCGCTGGTACGTCAGCGGCTGCAAGTTCAGGATCCTCTCTGAACAGCCCAGCTAACTCAAGTACCAGCACTCCAACAATTGTTACACCCAATCCCATTGCATCTCCAGCAGATTCTGGAATGGCAGCTGGAGCACAAAATAGTCTTTCTTCGGGATCCAATAATAGTGCTGGTGCCTCTGCCACTCTGGGAAATGATCACAAACTTGCTCAGCATTCCCAGTTACTGCCTCATCATGGCTTCCCTCTTCAACCCAATATTGGACTGCCTCACAACAAAGAGTCCTTCGATATTGATCTCATTGCAGCTCCTAAAAGACATTCCTCGCTGAGATTTGAACCAGCCACACATGATGAATATCAAGAAATCGAGAAGCTTCCAAACTTCGACGAGGTATTACCGGAACAACAGATTCTGTTATTTGTACAGAAAATAGATCAGTGTAACATCATGTTTGATTTCGGTGACCCTACGTACGATATCAGGGGTAAAGAAATCAAACGCATAACTTTACAAGAACTTATAGAGTTTATCCTGACCAACCGATTCACTTACTCAGATGATATGTACAAACATGTTGTCAACATGTTCAAGAGGAACTTGATTAGACCAATCCCACCCCCAGTCAACCCTGTTGGTGAGCTCTATGATCCGGATGAAGATGAACCAGTGAGTGAATTAGCATGGCCACACATGCAAATCATCTACGAGTTTTTCTTGAGATTTATCGAGAGTCCAGATTTCAGTCCTCAAATAGCTAAGCAATACATCGACCACGAATTCATTCTCAAGTTGTTAGAGTTGTTTGATCTGGAAGATCCAAGAGAAAGAGACTGTCTCAAAACGACGTTGCATAGAATCTATGGCAAATTTTTGCTGTTGAGACTGTTTATAAGAAAGCTGATTAACAATGTCTTTTTACAATTTGTCTACGAGACTGAACGTTTCAATGGTATCGGTGAATTGTTGGAAATCTTAGGATCCATTATCAATGGATTTGCTTTGCCCTTGAAGGAAGAGCATAAAATTTTCCTCGTTAGAGTACTCATACCACTTCATAAGGTAAAATGTCTTTCTTTATACCACCCACAGTTAGCTTATTGTGTCGTTCAATTTTTGGAGAAAGACCCACTGTTGACTGAGGAAGTTATCATGGGATTATTAAGATTCTGGCCGAAGATCAACTCGCCAAAAGAGGTAATGTTTTTGAATGAAATCGAAGATATATTCGAGGTTATGGAACCACTGGAATTCTTAAAAATCCAGATTCCTCTTTTTGCCCAACTTCTGAAGTGTATTCTGCAACCACACTTCCAGGTCAATGACAAAGTGTTAAGCTTTTGGCAGAATGACTACTTTTTGTCGCTCGTGACGGAAAATGCAGAAGTTGTTTTGCCAATAATTTTCGCTCTGTTGTACGAATTGACCAATGCAACACAACCTGGTGCTGCCAATGGAGGAATCAAGCAGAAGCTTCAAGATAATCCGGAGTCAACTGTGGACGCCAACGGCAACACAATTGATAGCAAGCTCGTTTTGAATAAGATAAATCAGAATGGTGCCGACGGAGGAATGGGAAGATTGGGAGGACCTGATGATGAATATTATGACCTGTTTTCTTCTCCACAACAAGGATTGATTGGAGACGAATTGGATGAGTTTGGACCAAATGGATCACAAATGCCGCCTCATAATTCAGCTACTTCGTACTGGAATAGAACGATACACCTGTTGGCCTTCGGTGCACTCAAAGTGTTCATGGACCATAACCCAATTTTATACGACCATTGTACCATGTTGTATCACCAGCTGTTAGAAGAGCAAAAGGCACGGGAAGCCGCCCGCAAGAATGGCTGGAAACAGATTGAAGAGTATGTGAGACAATTGAAAGCTCAAGATCCCCACGGGGACTCATTGATGCCTTTGGATGGGATACATGTGCAGGCAGGAACTGAGACGACGAAAATGGAGCATTAGATCTAGTGAATAGACTACGCAGAGGCTTACTGTAGATGATTTCAATCAAATCACCGATCTTTGTAGCTGATCTGGTTGGTAGGTGAAAGCACTTGTGTGCACACCTCAAAAAATTGGGTTACCCGGATTTTATGAGCTAGTTATAAACTCGAAATTGAGAAATTCTTCACTCTTCAATTATGCTCTATGCATTTTATGATGATTTCTTTTAGCCTTTGGCCTGATCATAATGAAGTTCAATTTAGAACCGCTACTCTGAGAATGCGAGCATTGTAGAATTAAGGATTTGTGAAGTAAATTTGGAGCCTTTAAGTTTCTTAAATGTAGATTTGGACTATCATTCAAAATTCAGTTGATGCGATGATTTAGGTTCAACATTGATTAAGGTATAGAAGTTATGGAATACGTTTACTTCGATCAATGCGCCATGACCTAAATTGTGGCGAAATTGGAGACCCTTCTGCCAAGATTCCATTGAAAGATGCTCTGCAATGACAAAGGTAATGTGTTCTCTGTTTAATTTAGCTGACGCTCAGTAATTAGAGAGGTTGAATTTCTTTGGTGGCAGCTTTCAAATTGAAAGTTTGAGTCTACAGTAATTCTTTAAATTAACATTGAATATTCCGATTGACAAAGATTCATTTTTAATTCGTGGTAATTCGATTACCCCAGAAATTAACAATTATCGAGTGCAAGTATTCAGAAGTGTGTATGTGTGCGTCATATCATCAATTGATATCGGTGGACCTCTTCATATCTCCGCGGCACCTCCGAATAGTCGCGAGATTGTATTTGAATCTGGAAATAAAAAAATTAAGTTGAGGATTAGACATCAAATTATGATCTGGAAAGCATAAGACATAAAGTATTCAAAGAACAGATTCTGAGGTCTAAAAAGTCCAATGACGACCAATTGCTCTTACGTTATATATTTCTTCCGTTCTAGAATGATCTGATCCAAAAATAAAAACTAATAACGCACAATAAAAGCTGGTCTGAGCTCAAATCATCATTCTTTTTAATTTTCACCTTAATTCAGCCGTTGCTTTTTTTTTCTTATTAATCCGCAGTCAGAAAATTTTCGCGCATTAATAATTCACTATAAAAAGCGATGAGCACAGATTTTTTTCTTTTTGGCAACTTCTTGCCCATCCAAGAGACTTAGTATCATGTTGAACGCCGCCGAAGCCACCAAGCACTTAGCTACCTACAAATCCAAAGACGGATTGAGCGTCCAACAACTTATTGATTCTAACAACTTCGGAGGTTTGACTTACAATGACTTCTTGGTGTTGCCTGGGTTCATTAACTTCCCAGCTTCTGACGTTAACTTGGAGACCAAGTTGACCAAGAAGATCACCTTGAAGGCTCCTTTGGTATCCAGTCCTATGGACACTGTCACTGAAGCTGACATGGCCATCCACATGGCTTTATTGGGTGGTATTGGTATCCTTCACCACAACTGTTCCGCCGAAGAACAAGCTGAAATGGTTAGAAAGGTTAAGAAGTACGAAAACGGGTTCATTAACGACCCTGTTGTTCTTGCTCCAACTGTCACCGTTGGTGAAGTCAAGAAGATGAAGACCATTTTGGGCTTCACTTCTTTCCCAGTTACTGGTATGTATTAGATTTTTGTGTCCATGTGATGATTTTCTTAACATTTTATAACTTTCGTTCTACCGAGTCATCAAACGATGGTGTGGAAAATAATTCCTGAAGGACATTTATTTGGGTTTTTTCAAAAAACATTTTTACTAACAAAAACAGACAACGGTAAGATTGGTGGAAAGCTTCTTGGTATTGTCACTTCTAGAGATGTGCAATTCCATGATGACGTTTCAACTGCTATCTCTGAGGTCATGACCAAGGATGTTATCACTGCTAAGCAAGGCATCACCTTGACTGATGGTAACGATATTCTTCGTTCTTCCAAAAAGGGTAAGCTCCCAATTGTTGACAAGGATGGCAACTTGGTCTCTTTAATTTCTTTGACTGATTTGCAAAAGAACCAAGAATACCCATTGGCCTCCAAGTCCTTCCAATCCAAGCAGTTGCTCTGTGGTGCTTCCATTGGTACCATGCCTTCTGACAGAGAAAGATTGACCAAGATGGTTGAAGCTGGTTTGGATGTTGTTGTTATTGACTCTTCTAACGGTACTTCATTGTTCCAGGTCGAAATCCTTAAATGGATTAAGAAGACTTTCCCAGAATTGCAAGTTATCGCCGGTAATGTTGTCACCAGAGACCAGGCTGCTCAATTGATCGAAGCTGGCGCCGATGGTTTGAGAATTGGTATGGGTTCCGGTTCTATCTGTATTACTCAAGAAGTCATGGCTTGTGGTAGACCTCAAGGTACCGCTGTCTACAATGTTTGCGAATTCGCCAACCAATTTGGTGTTCCATGTATTGCTGATGGTGGTATTGGTAACATTGGTCACATCACCAAGGCATTGGCCCTCGGTGCTTCTTGTGTTATGATGGGAGGCTTGCTTGCTGGTACTTCCGAGACTCCAGGTGACTACTTCTACCGTGATGGTAAGAGATTGAAGTCTTACCGTGGTATGGGTTCTGTTGACGCTATGCAACAAACTAGCAACAATGCCAATGCTTCTACTTCTCGTTACTTCTCTGAAGGTGACAAGGTCTTTGTCGCTCAAGGTGTTTCTGGTTCCGTTGTTGACAAGGGTTCCGTGATTAAGTTCATTCCTTACTTGTACAACGGTTTGCAGCACTCATTGCAAGACATCGGTATCAAGTCTCTTAACGAATTGAGAACCAATGTTACATCTGGTGATGTCAGATTCGAGTTCAGAACTGCATCTGCCCAATTCGAGGGTGGTGTGCACGGCTTGCACTCTTACGAAAAGAGATTGCACAACTAAGTTAATTATAGTAGTTGACTAAGCAATATATATATGTACGATAGCGAAGTTGTAGAATGAGTATGATTTTTGTTTAGAATCGAAGTAGGCTGTGAAGAAGTTATTCGTAATGAAGAGGTCTGATCATTTCTGACTTGAAAAAGTACAATTTTGGCGCTCTACAAGATAAATAACCACTCTTGGTCATATCTTGTCACTTATTCGCAAGCTGCGCCTGCATAAATTTTAAGCATATGAGTTATTGGAACCAACCCCCTAAGGCCGAACAATCGGCCAGTACTAACCTAGACCAAGATTTGAAGTCTTCTAGGGAGCAAAAATATGCCAAGGGTGAAAGGGAGGCCAGAGATTGGATTTATGAGGTACTTGAAGTATCACCAGAAGATATTCAACACTATGAAAGATTAGGATACGATCTTGCGGATGTTTTAAAGGATGGTCTTTTACTATGCCAATTGGGACAAAAACTTCAGTTGACTAATGGAAATCCATGTAATAAAGCTAGAGACTCCAGGATGCCATTTATACAGATGGAGAACATCTCTTTCTTTTTGGAAGCCGCCAAACTGGTAGGAGTTCCCGCTGATGAAATCTTTCAAACTGTGGATTTATACGAACGAGCAGATCCATACCAAGTTGTGGTTACTATGATGGCTTTCAGTCGTAGAGCTCACGAAAATAATCCACAGATATTCAAACGAGTTATTGGACCTAAACAAAGTAAGATCAAGCCTCCAATTCCTACCAAGCCGTTAAGTCTTAGAGTTAAACGTTAGACGAGACGAAAGAGAGTAGTGCGTGAATCGATTCTGGAGCAGCCATACTAAAGGGAAGATAGGGGTGGAAAGAGAGAATCCCTGAATAAAACTGTAATTTTACAACCCAAGACGCCCAAAAATGACGTATAAATATGGATTTATATATAGACAGAAATTAATCAATTGCGTCACCATTAATCCGTTTATAGGCTCCTCTAAAAGCTTTTAACTATGCTTACGATTGTCAGAGCTTTGAAGCGATATCGTGCCTTTTCTTTTTTATTTTTAATTTTATTTTTGTAATTTTTTTTGGGACCTTCTGAGCTCATCTCATCGCTGAAAAATTCAGACCCCAAGAAGAGCATCACCAGAAAGTTCCAGGTTATTAATATTGCCTTCATAAAGAATTTTTGGGCATCTAACTAAAGAAGGGTCTCCCAAAACATCATTAGACATCAATAGTCTCATATAATACATCACTAGCATGTCTGACGAAGTTATTTGGCAGGTGATAAACCACCAATTCTGTGCATTCAAAATCAAAACCGACAAGGAGCAAAATTTCTGTAGAAACGAATATAATGTGTCAGGTTTATGCAGCAGACAGCTGTGTCCCTTGGCAAATGCTCGGTATGCCACTGTGAAGAATGTGGACGGGAAATTGTATCTTTACATGAAGACTGCTGAAAGAGCACACATGCCTCTGAGGATGTGGGAAAGAATCCGTCTTCTGAAGAATTATAATAAAGCATTATCTCAGATAGATCAACACTTGGAATACTGGCAAAAGTTCTTGATCCACAAGTGTAAACAAAGATTGACCCGTTTGACTCAAGTGGCCATTACTGAGAGAAGACTTGCATTGAGAGAAGAAGAAAGACATTATGTTGGGGTCAAGCCCAAGGTTAAAAGAAGAGAGGAAACTAGAGAGAGAAAAGCTCTTGCCGCTGCCAAAATTGAAAAGGTTATCGAAAAGGAACTTTTGGAGAGATTGAAGAGTGGAGCTTATGGAGATAAGCCTCTTAACGTGGACGAAAGCATTTGGAAGAAGGTTTTGGGTAAGGTTGGAGAGGAAGACGAGTTGAGTGATGAAGAATTGGATGAAGAATTGGATGAGGAGGAGAGTGATGAAGGCGAAATTGAATATGTTGAAGATGACGGTGAAGATGATCTTGTCGATATGGAAGATCTTGAGCGTTGGTTGGGTGATTCTTCAGCATCTGAACTGGAAGAATCTTCCTCTGATGAAGAAGGTGAAGGTGATGCTGAAAGTGGAAAGAGAAAGGCAGCTTCCGAAGATAGTAAGAAGAAAAGAAGAAGACCAAGAGTTGAGATTGAATACGAACAAGAAGCTGAACCGATCACAAATATCGCACAATAGATTAATAGAGTGGTACTTTTTTTTAATTAAAAACATGTAGTGTAGTATGGCCAAAATATAAGCGAGTCAAGGAAGAACTATGGTCAACATTTTCTAAAGTGAATAGGCGATTTGCATGTATGTATACAACACATTTGGACGATACCAAAACAGTTGAATATTTGGAAGGTTTCGAGAACCACTTTTACGAAAAAATAAACTGTAAAAACTGTATCGCTCTTATCCAAAGATATCTGCTTATTCCCTTATTTTCAGTGGACAACAGTTGAATTGAATTTGAAATAATTTGCAAAATTAGTATGAACGAAAATGTATGTATAAATATTTATATTGATATAATCGCAGATAAAAATGAATTGATCAATTCTTGAATTGATCTTTCAATATAAAGAGAGAATAATAATTTTTTACGGTATCCATAAGTGTGGTTTTTACCACCAAGGCAATAGAGTACTATTGTTCTTTCTATAATTAATCGAATAAGCATAATAATGTGCGACGACTTGTTTTTTAGCAAAAGCTATTATCCGGTTAATTTCTTTGTACTAATATTATTCCAAGCGCCCTTGAAGAAAGCATAAATGTACTAGCCGAGAAACTAAATGCATGCAAACTTATTTGAACAAGCTCACGGCTGCTTGACGGCTTTGACTTTTGTATCAAGAAGTATTCCTAGAATCGAACATTCATGGAACAAATTACATATAGAGTTTAAAGATAAAGGAATTCAATAAGTATATGTAGCATTGTGATGTCAATCGGTGTAAAACCGCCAATACTTAAGACAGCTTAATTCTCCGTCTTCGCTCGGACAAACCGCTTTGGGAAAGTTAGTGGGACGAAGAAGCGAAGTCAAAATATACTGTCGAGTTTGCAAGAATGTGTTAGCTATGCGTGTTTCTCCGGAGGTGCGATTACATGCAAGGGAACGAGAATTTGAGGGGTGGGGGGTTCATCGTGGTAGCATGGAGACCCAGGTAACGTGAGTTGATGCAACTTGAATCACCGGCCCTTAAATTTGTTCTTAGACAAATCTGTACCAATCTGCAGCTAATTGCCTGATTTATGTAGGGAAAAAAACAATTTATGCATTTGCTGCACGTTGGTTGCAGGAAAGTTTGGTTTATTATTCATGAAGCTTTTGAATATTAACCAAATCACAAGTAAAGTAGTTATGTCCAACCAACACAGACCCGATATTTGTGTTTGAACCGTTAATCTGTGTATTACTCATTTTTTGCATTTTAGTAGAATCAATTATTAGAGTTCTAATCTTGCTATCAATTGGCTAATTAAAGATATCTGCTATTGCGTATTTTCTAGTAGACCTCACAATATCATAACCTGTGATGACGGATATTACCGTGCTTGAACCTCCGTCCGAAAATTGTACCACAACTGAAGCTGGCATTTTACGTTTTCACAGCGTAAAACTTTGCTGCTCCAACACCAAAGCATTGTCCTATTTTTTCAAAATATGTATGGGTTTTGAAGAGGTTGCATACAAGGGCCTTGAAACTGGTTCCTATTACACAGCCTCTAGAGTTCTAAGAAATGGCAAGTGTACTATTGCATTGATCTCAGTGATCTCTTCCTCAGAAACCGAATTGGGGCTTAAATACAAGCAAATGAAAGACAATGTAATCGAAAGTATAGTTAAGAACATTGTTTCGGAATTTGCCTCTTGGTTCCCATTGCAATCAAAGCTGAACTTGGAAGGAATTATTTTGAGAAAGTACTTTTCCGAAGTCGCCAATATTTCAAATTTTTCAGCTTCTAAGAAAAACCCAGGTTTAAGAGAGAAGATCTTAGCAAAGAAAATTGCATATGATAAAATTGAACTGTTGGTTGTACTGCGATTTTTGTCGAAGCATGGCGATGGTGTTTTAGATGTACTTTTCGAGGTAAATAATTGTTCCCAAATTTTTAAGGAAGCCACTACAAAAGGTACCGCGATTGCAATTTCAACTCCGAGAATTCAAGTAGACTCAAACGGCTATGTTAAAACGGCAACCGTTGGAATTCCAAGCTCTAGTGTCCAACATACTTTAATTGAACTGAGAGAGTATAAGGGAAATTATTTACCAGGATACGAAAATTCTAAGGAAAGTGAAAATTCACATTTGCTTCAAATTATTGATCATTGCGTTCAAAGTTTCGAAAGAGGTGAAATGATGAATCATGCTCGCTTCTATGAAAAATCATTTGGATTCCATGAATTCTGGACAGTTGATGAGGATGATGTTTTCACCAACAATACTTCTCTTAAATCAATTGTAATGGCCAGTAAGAACGATCGTGTAAAAATTCCTTTAAATGAGCCCGGTGAAGATACAAAGTATAGAGGGCAAGTTGAAGAGTTCAATGACTTCAATGGAGGTTCAGGTGTTCAACACATTGCTTTTAGAACTACGAACATTATTGAAACTGTTACTTTTATGAAATCTAAGGGAGTTAAATTTAACGAAATGACCGATAAATATTATGAGAACCTTAAGCAAAGAATGAAAAGAGATAAAGTTAAAATTAAAGAGTCCATGGAAGATTTACGGAGATTGAACATACTTGTTGATTATAAGAGTGATATACCAAGTAATAATAGTGAGCATTGTGCTTATATTCTTCAAATATTTACGCAGCCTTTCTCCGATCGTCCAACACTTTTCTTTGAAATTATTCAAAGACACCATCACAATGGTTTTGGAAAGGGAACGTTTAGGGGATTATTCGAATCAATCGAAGCTCAACAAAGCTTAAGAGGAACTTTGAAATTAAATCAGTAAATTAATTAGTGAATTTTGTTCGGATCAAAAATATTTGTTATTCATTTGATATACCTATCATCAATAATTCATGCCCTAAGGTGTGTTTGTTGGCCCGCAATAAATAGGGAGTTCATAATCTTGGTAAAATCTATATGTATTTGGGATTCGTAGCTTATTTTTCGTTTCTTCTGTCTTCCTGAGGATCCCAATTTTTTAATTTGGAACCCTTATTTTCGAAGAAGTCTTTGATATTATCCACGAATAATGGATAAAGTAGAGAGTCTACACCCTCATTCCTGGCAATTTCGGCTGCTCGTTCAAAAGGAATCCAAACGCCTTTTAACCTCATAGCACCAATCCTAACAACACTTTTCGTGCGCTCGGTTTTTAAAATGCCATCTCTTTTCCCTCTAGACATACCTGCAACGTTGAGCAATTTGGTTCCATTTACATAATTCGTATCTTGTCTACGGCTGACGAGAACACCACGAGCCTCCACCTGGTAACAAATTGTCTTCTCATCTTCCCAGTAAGTTGTAGCAATACGTGGTTTGGTTGGTCGTGGTTGGGTAGGTACAGGACCTTCTTCTGATTTGGGTGATTTCACAGTGTACTCATGCACTGGTGGGTAGTAATGTCCATTGTAGTAGGTATGTGGGGGTTGTGCACCGTAGTAAGGTTGTTGTGGTTGAGAATGTTGTTGTTGTTGTTGATGATGATTCTGTTGTTGCTGATTCTGTGCTTGTTGTATTTGTGCTGGTCCTTGTGCTTGTACTTGAGTTGATGGTTGAGGTAGCTGCAGAAGCAGCGAAAGATTGTAAGGTCTATTTTGAGAAAGTTGCAGGTCACAGATCTCTTGGTTACTTTGGTTTGCTAGTTGAATTGGAGCCTGGTTTATTGGGGCATAATGTTGTGGGTTTTGAAGCATAGGCAAAGGCTGGGTTTGTGGAATTTGGTGGTGTACGACATGACCTAAAGATGCTGTTTGCTGGTTGCCAGTAAATCTTGGTTGAGGTCTGTTCGGGTGCGGATATGGCTGAGGCAGCTGTTGATGTTGTTGCTGTTGTTGCTGTTGGTTTTGTTGTTGTAGAGGGTGTTGATGATTCAATTGTTGCAGGCCCAATTGCTGTTGAGGTTGATTTTGCTGCTGCTGTTGTTGCTGTTGCGAGACAAGTGCATCATAAGTTAAGGCAGGTTGAATCTGATTATAAGAGTTCTGTTCGAGATAATTGTGGTTCTCCGGAAGATAGTCGTATGTCAGCTGGTGACTTGCCATAATCATTATACTTTAACTAGAGGAGTTAAAAAATGTCAAAATCGTATTTTTTTTAATAGGATTGAGCCCTTGAATCTAATCTTTCCTTCGAAGTTTGGTAAGTAATGTGCTATGTGAGTTGATGCAATCCGCTGTAGGAAAGTGGAGACCTCGACTATTTTGGAGCAGTGTATGCATAATTTTTAACGCTCCTAAAAAATAGTTATAACTTTTTTTTTTTGTGTTGCACTCGCAGGAGGGAATGTGCAAGAGAGGGTTCGGAGGTAAGGTGCTTTGTGAACCTCCGTTGGACTACTTAGGAAAGTTCAGCGAAATATTTTTTCCTTGGATCATCAAACGTTTAAGTCTACCCGATCGGGAGGTTGATATGCGAAATTGATATTGTTTCGAAGAATAGAGGCTTGGAACGTGAATGTGAAACGGTTAATGATCTTGTTACTGAAATTAAAGATTTACAAAATCGGAAAATATTAAACTGATCATGGCGGAATTTACGAGGGAATTATACATTTTTGATGAGGCGTCTTGAGACCGCAAACCCTTTTTTTTCTCGTTAAAAAAAAAATTACTTGTCATATAAGCTTTTAAGATTACTTCCACTCCTTCTTTCTTAATCTAATTGATGTAATAAATTATATTCACCCTACAAGGCGACCTTATCAATCCAACAGAAAATGAAAAAAAAAAACTAATTCTATACAGTTTTGTCTTTGTTCTCACCATCCCATGGACATATACGTTAAATTTTAGTTTTTATTATAAAGGGGAATAATCAATTGTAGGAAGGGGCTCAATTGATACTCTATTAGTGTTTAGATCCACCATGTACAATAATAGTACCCCAATTGTGAGCGCGCAAAAAAAAATGATTTTTGTCTTTTCACATAGCTGGTGATAGTTGTAATGTCTTCCATCGATGACATAGAGCACAACATACCTATCAACGAATCTCCAAATACCAATAATGGCCGTCGAAGATCTTTTCTCGATGTCGGTGGTCCGAACTCGCTTAATAATTTTGCCTCATCCCACAGAAGAATGAGTGAATATTTAGTGCATCGACTTGAGGAGGATGAGACAACTGCCGAAATTGGAGAACAAACCCAACATAGTTCGTTAAACGAACATAACACATTTGACAATTATGGCAGCATTTCTTCAAGAACACTCATGCAGTCAAACCAGGGCGAGCATATGAATAGTTCAGGATTAGAGAACATAAGAGACCAGCAAACATTTCTGCTGCGTCGTTCATCATTAAATAAAGGCGACGATTTTCATGGGTTATATGCATCCAAATCAACTGCCCCACAAACCATTTTCAATTCTATAAACACATTGATGGGCATAGGTATGCTTTCGCTTCCATATGCATTGAAGCTTTCTGGGTGGGTTCTAGGTTCTATCCTCTTCGCCCTTCTGTCTATTGTTACGTGTTTCACTGCAAAAATCTTAGCGAAAGCCTTGCAGGCTCACCCCAACGCGCATACATATGGGGATATTGCATTAGTAAGTTTCGGAAGGAAAGTCCAAATATTGGTGACATTCATTTTCACCTGTGATTTAATTTGTGCTGCATTATCATTGATAATATTGTTTAGTGACTGCTTTGAACAATTGACCCTGAATCGTATAGATGGCTCCATTTTCAAGCTTGTCATGGTCATTGCAATTTTCTTTTCGTCATACCTCCCACTCCTGTTGCTTAGCTTCTCCAGTTTGTTAGGAATTATATGTGTGACCGGAATAATGTTTTTAACTTTAATTGTTGGAGTAATTACTGGAAGACTTGGCGGTGCCTTGTCAGGATTCGCTACAACAAGTTTGTGGCCGCGTGATTTTTGGTCCTTCGCCTTGGCTATAGGAATATTCATGGCACCATGGGGAGGACATGTGGTTTTTCCTGAGTTGTACAGAGATATGAGACATCCTGATAAGTTCAACAAATGTGCAGATGTCAGCTTCTTTTTCACCTGGTTTCTCGATTTTCTTCTTGCAGCAACCACCTATCTGATGTTTGGGGAGGAAATCGAGGATACATTTACCAAAAACTTGATGAATATTTCGCACAAGGGTAATACAAACCAAAATACTTTTTTTGAAGTAAGTATTCAAGTATCAATTGCAATCTTGATGGGTACTTTAGCTTTAGTTAAAGCACCCCTTGTGGTTCGTCCTGTTTTTTCGGTTTTGGAGAAAGCACTCAGTGTTGGCGATTCTACTTTGCCTAAACTTTCTTTAAAATCACTTTTAATCAGAACAGCATACTGTCTCTTTTTACTTTGCGCCGCTTTAACAGTGACACTGTTTGGTGACCTTATGGCATTTTTAGGTAGCGCGATTTGCTTTACTATTTGCGTTATATTTCCTTTAACATTTTTAGACTCACTTTTTGATGTCAAGTACAGAACTTTATTGAGGGTTGGTATTATAACCAGTTGCATTTTAGCAATAATTGGAACCGTCGCCGTAATACATTAACAATTAGAAATTGTTGCAAAATGATGAGGTGAATCTTTACATAAATTGTTGTGAACTTATTTTTTGTTCTTTCATAAAAAAATATATTCTGGTAATTATTACTCTGCATGTGCATATGTGAGTGTTGGATATTTTTTTTGAAATATAATCAAGTGTTGGAATATATGTGTGATTTGCGCACAAAATCAGGCCCTTTTGACGTGCAATACTTGAGAATAGAAGCTGCACACCAGGTCAAGATATTGTTAATCTGTCCCTATCATCATGCTGCAGTGCAGCAGAAGTTACGCAAGGAATGTACTTCAGTGGCTGCATTTCTAAATTGACCGGAACGGCGCCAATGTAAAATCGTCCGCCTTTATTGTATTACCTCAGCGATAAATTTGTTGGCCCAAGTTGCCATTTGAAGATCCCCTGCACTATCGGACACTACATAATCCTTTTAAATCCAGCATCAAAATAAAACCTTAATTAAATATTTGTTAATCGTTCCCCCACGCGAAATAGCTATCTTCGCGTTAAACGGCTATTGACATAAATTCTTATTGTTCACGTAGTCCATCACCCTTCTCATGTTTTTAAATTTCTGAAACACAGCCTTTTCTCTGGTATGCATCAACCTCTTTTTTCATATGCGTATGAGATGCGCAAACACATGTTGCAATCAGTAAAATCATTACCCAAAACTATCGCTACCGCTAAGATTATATAAAAAAAAAAAACTTACCAAAAATTGTTTATTTAGTAACCTATAACACACACCACTCAGAGGTAATTGTCCAAGTAACCCGTAGGTTGGGGGTTTGTATTCAAGACCGTCTACGACGTCTATAGTATTGTTCTTCTTCCATCATAGCTTGATTGTTGTACATCGAATTAGCATACATGTAACTCTCCTGTTGGCTCTGGGCAAGATATTGAGCCATCACTTGCGACCCAGATGTTACGTAATGGCCCTTGAATGATCCTTGACTAACCATAGGCGGAGGTGGGGGAGGATACGGCATGTAAGAGTTTCCCGGGGTGTACATAACTGGGACTCCCCCTGGTGCACCAGGGAGCGGTGATGGCATCCCAGAAGATGTGGGACCCGGATAACCGTAACTATTGGCTCGTACTTGACCCAGTTGAGATCTATGTTGTGGCATGTAGTACATTTGATGCTGTTGCGAAATGTGTGGAGATGATGCACTCTTCGGATGATAGGATGGTTGCGAAGGGTTGAAGTAACCACTGTGACCTGAATTCAAAGAAATCGATGAGCCATTATGAGAGAACCCCTTCCTGGGTTGTGAATCAGATCTTGATTTGTAGAATTTTTTCTTGCTAGATGAATCATCTTTTGCTTTTTGATCGTCAGTTTCGGAAAATATTATGATCGAAACCTCATCCTCGTCATCGTCTTCGTCGTTCTCATCGAAATCTTCGTTCAAAGATTTGTCAGCAACTTCATTCCCTTCACTCTGACCATTGGCATGCTCTTTCTCTTTTTTCGAAATTTCCTCCTTGTTAGATGCTATAGATGGTACGTGAATCTCAAGAGGCTTCGATGATAATTCGTCATTACTGACTATCACATCACTCACGACGTCGTCATCTTCATCTAAATTTTGCTCGTCAATTGAGAGTAATCCAAGGCCCTTCGCTTCGGTTGTCGATTTTTCACCTTCATTTTTACCTGATATAATTCCGAAGACCATCGCTGCCTCTTCATTTATAGGTGATGACTCTTTGAGCAGTGCCAGACTAAGGCGCAATTCCTCTTCGATTCTAGAGTTCTCGCGCAACTCATTAACAATATCAACCTCGTACAAATCTTCGTCTCTTGGTACCTTGTTCTTTGGAGGTTTCTTCTTAATACTAAATTTTGGTGGATTTCCACATCTGTCCTTGGCAAAGTTGATTTTGAAGGTCAGATATTTTTCATAAAATTCACCGTTATCGCCCACAATTTTATTGATTCTATCAATATTTTGTATAGCAAAAGCATCCACAAGCTTAATGGCGTCAGAAATATTAATAAAATTCAAGAAACCGCAATCTCTATTGTGATAAAAGTTTATCTGCTCCAATTCACCAAATTTGGAAAAATCCTCTCTCAATTCCTCTTCCAGCGGAAGCTCAATTCTGGGAACATCAGGTTCCTGGTCATCTTTCTTTGGCTTAATTCCAAGGTAAACATTTCTGGAAGCACCAGCACTGACTGCAAGCATGATGTCACGGTTTAAAGGACCAGAATGTTGTTTGGCCCAGCCCACGGTGATGTCATAACCATGTATAACCAATTGATGTAAAACTTGATGATTCAAAAAGAATTTGAGCGCCACGGCAGCATCAATGAACGTTATAAAGCAGACCCGCTTTTCTCTGTGGTACTTAATCTGCTGCACCAATCCTCCGGCTCTTACATTGTTTGCAATCTCCTCCACCGTTGTTTTTGGGTGAATATTACCTAAATAAATCGTACGATTGCCGACATTGCTGTCTCCTGGTGGGAACATCATATTGTGGCCGCCTTGGTAGTTATGTAATGATTGAGCCAGATTTTGATATGGTGTCATATAATACAGACTAGCAGCCAGAGACGGGACATAGTCCATAGAGCGCACTTGAGGCGAAAAAGGTGGCGGTACCATATCTGGTGGAGGACCCATGCTTGCCAACGATCGAGCCAGAAGTTGATGATGATAGAACTGCGGAGGATAGTACAGTCCATGAGAAAAGCTACTATGAGTATGTCTTGAATGCACGGACGCAGTTGACTGCGGGTTGGATGGAGGGAACTGATCATTTTCCAAAATGTAATCACTGAGTATTTCGCTATTGTCCAGACCGTAGCTGTCATCCTCAGGGATTGACATAATCGATTCATCCGGCAAATAAGTGTGGCCGGGAAGGTTCGAAGAAGAGCTCGAAATCGAGCTGTTGTGCGCGCCATTGGGTTGATTTTGTCTATTTGAACTATGTTGCCTGCTCGGTTCAGTTGTGTAGAATGCGTGTTTCTTGGCAGGTGTTGATTTTGGTGAGGGTGATTTCAGGTTTACGTCATTTGCACAACGATCTTTACCGAAAAGAACACTGGTTTTGTCTTGATGCTTGCAACTTTTTGGTAAATGTTCATAACAACGGATAGCCAGGTCTATCGAGGTGAAATGAGCTCTAAAAGACGACAATTTCATTTGGTCTTCTTCTTCATCACTGTCATGATCATTTGGGGGCTCTATATCTTCAAATTGTTCGACATCACCAAACTTGGCACATTTTTCTTTCACTTCTTCAGCCTCCGTGTCGGCAGGAAGGGTTATTTCTAAGCACCGAGTTGCTCCAAATTCCATGATGTAGTTCAAAGTTTTCATCTTGATAAAATCTGGGCGGTCTGATTCGTTGACTGAAACCTTTAACAGTGGAGAGTCAAGATCAGTTCGAAGCCGGGCCAAATTGGATCGGTTCCTGAATGTGTGATAAAATGCTGAACAAATATGCGGGTCAACGAACAGAAGATAACCAGTGCTGTCTGTGGTAGCCAGGGCGGCTATGTTTGTTTTAGTTGGAGTCTTTCCTGGGTCAGCTGCTTGAGTGTCTTTAATGTCTTGACCATTTTCCACCTTGGGAGATGCTGCGGTGGAGGATTTCTCTGGATCTGGTATGTTGAGTTCGTTACTTGATTCGTCTGCGATTTGCAGAGTAGTTTTGGAGTCGGCCCCGCCATCACCGACGGGTTGATCACTATGTGGGGCATGTTGATGGGGTTTTTTCAAGAACACGTACTCAATTGGACCAAAGTGAATAGCATCCAAAAGCTGTTGCACTTCCAAATGGCTAGAAAGTCCACGAAGAATAGCTGTTCTAGGCAAACAAGCTTCTGGAAACTCTGGAGCCGGAGGGAATGCTACTATGGGGGACATGGGGTGGCCCTGGAAGCTATGAGATGATTGAGGGATTGGCGGACGTGGCCCAGGAGTTGATGACGCGTGAGACGGGTATGGAAAGGGATACAGCGACATTTCAAAAGGTTGTGAGGGAGGTTGGGAGTCAAAGAACGACTGCGCCGGACCCATTTGGTTGTAGTATGGGTTTGGACGTGGATACATTGACAACTTTCGACGTGTTTAGAGTGGAGGGACAAGTAAACGACTGACAAAGTGGAACAAATGCGGGCTGCAAAGTAAAAAAAAATAAGTACCGGAGGTGAGAAATTGTTCTCGCCCTTTTTTTTTCTCAAATGACTCGATTTGGAATGGAGACGATTCAATAAATAAAGAGAGGCAAAAGGAGGAGAGAAGTGCGGGAAATTTTGGCGGTGGGACAGAGAAGGCGAAAACATTAGTTAGTGAGACAAATGGGCTTTTATAAAGAGGCTTGAGTTTAAGTAGCAATTGAAATTTATGTAGTGAAAGATTGAAAGAATCAAATTTATAATTTTGAGTTTATCCTTGCGTTTACGTTTGAGAATTCCAGGTGGAATCTTCGAGGTCAATAAACATGTTGCTAAGTGTTTGATTACACTTTCGCGAGGATTTTTCTTTCTGTCTCTCCCCACCCTAAGAATAGACCAGGGCCACTTTAATTAGCTACAAGGAGCACGAAAAAAAAAATGATGAAGTGCGGGAGGTGCAGATAGAAAAAGACATGAAAGAGTGGAAATAAGCAGGAAAAGGTTATTATTGGGGATAACTAATAGGAAAAATTAAATTTAAGCAGGAGGTGTAATAATAATATTTTGAGAGCCATCCCATTTACCGTGAATTAAGATTGAATTCTAGAAGTGGAAGAAACACAATTATGAGATGAGTTAGATTTTATGCAACGGTTGATGAGATTTCAGATCAACACAATAACCAGCTGTCAATCATCAATCTATCGGTATCCATTTTGCTTTGGCGTATCAAAAACATTTGTGATATTTCCTCAAGAATTGAACACCGAACCGGGGCCGGCCAATATTATGCTGCATTTACACTATCGATAGGACCACTTTACGAATTTTTTGCTCGTCATAAAGCGTCGTGCGGGGACAAGCTGGAACGTGTTACTGGCAGGTAGCCGGTTTGACAATAGTATGGTAAAGTAGAGTTCTTTTACTATAGAGAGATTGATTTCAAAAGATATTTAAAAACGCAGCCAGGTCCTGATGAAATGAATTTTATATTGTAAGTTATAGCCGATAATACTTCCAGTAACCTAAAACTTGACTGTGTACTTGAAACGCCAGTAAAGTGGAGTATAAAATAGTCTTTTAATTTTAATGGTTTCGGTAAGTCCTACCACCGTCACCATAGAGGCACGGTGTTACTGTCGGTACTATAAATCTCAAGTTTCGACGCGTAACTGGTCTATAACATAAAATTGTTGGAATGAAGCTTACACTTCTTTTTCGATATGCACTGAAAAATCGATTGAGTGAAATTTTTATGAGCTTCGATTGTTCCTGAATTGAATATCTTCACTATTTTGATTATTCATGTGCTCTGTGTTCAACATTAACTCCTACACTCTTCCTGTCCTTCTTCCCCTCTCCCTACTTCTGTCGTTGATTTTAATCGTCAACCTTGCTCTGCACGGCTATTATCGGCGTTTTGTTTAAAGTACCACATTTGGTGTCTTAGCGACAAAAACAAGGCGAAACAATTATATCCAATTCATCGAACATTGAAAGCAGGACAAGGGCAAATTAACTCAAGTAATTACAATTAAGCTCTCTTGAATTATTTACGTGGCTAACATTAAGCCTTACTTATCTCTATCAACATATGGGGGTTCTATGAATGCCTTCTTGTTCTCTCTATTATTAAAATTTTACTCCGTGATGGAAAAAGTGAATATAACTAGACCTCCGTTTAGTCTAAGCCTTTGCTATTATTCTTCTTTTCACCATATTCTTTCTGTCCAAGCGCTCCTATCTACTTTTCTGAACTTGAACTTATTTTTTTAAAGTTATATTGTATAGTCTCTTAAAGTTTCTGTATGTAACGATCATCATGTTAGCGCATATAATCAAAAGAAGCACTAAAAGGTATTTTATTTTTGAAAATACGTACCGTATTATCGTGAGATTTGTAACCAAAAAATATGAAGCGTCTAACAACAAGTAAAGAACGGTAGATTGATCTCTCGTCTTTTGGGGGAGGAACTTACAGGCAACTTTCTGTGCGCCACTGTATACACAGGCTTCACCTTAAGGTAACGTAGAAGAGCTAATTATAGAACACATAATCTGAAATTTCGGTATGAAGCACTTCCTTGCCTTCGATATGTAAAGAAAGGAGATTGACTTTATTTTTAATTTTTCCCCTCATGGCCCACTAGAGGGTTAAGAAAAATTCGGCAAAGGCCATCGAGCACCAAGTATTGTTGAGAATTTAAAAAATATTTATTGTTAAAAATGCGACACCTTTTAGTTTCAACTTACTGAATGTCCGTCTGAACTTGAAACATAATAAATAGGACCACATAATAGGCATTAAGGCACAACTTGCTACAAGGCGTTTTACGAGATTAAAAGCACTCTTAAAAATTTCTATGGTATAAATCCTGGGCACGTATTTAACTCTCGACCTTAGAGTCATTCCCACTCCCTTAATAATTTAACAAGAGGAGAATATTTCACTCTCTTTATGCTTAACCAATTAGAGTGTAAATACAATTCTTTAACGTAGAAAGAATCCTCAATCGGAATCAGGGGCTTAAATGTCTGTAGCTCTTATATTGCTTTGTTTGATCGTAATTTCTAACGTTAGCTGAGCTATTATTAGATTATCAGATCTTCGCGAGACAGAAGTGATCAAATTGGTCAAGCGAGAAGCCTAATCGTGCCCCTTAAGTTAGCCAGTTTTAAAGGTTAATCAAATGAGACTTCCGCTTACATCACGTGATTATTCACGTGAAAACTAGTTTTGGCAACTCTGGATGATCAAGTATCTCGTCGCGCACGGTTACTGCCCAATCGGGTAGTCTACTCTTCGCAAAATTTTTCATGTGGTAGTGTTTATAGAAAAAAAGAATTGGGGATTCCATCATTTTAAGACTATCATCTTAGCAAATATTTCAAGATGGCTCAAGAAGTTCCAACTTTCAAGCTCGTTTTAGTTGGTGATGGTGGTACCGGTAAGGTATGTATATGATATGGAGTCTATTTACTCATTTTGATGATTGATTGGCTTCTGCTCGGTGGTCCTTAATGCCCCCCTGACGTGTTGTTTAGAAAGTCGATGATTTGGACTCGATAGTGGCAAGAACGGCCAAATTTTTATCCAGAAAACTGGAAGTGTTTGGGATTGAAACGATACAATCTCGTTTGATCTCTTCACGTCTCCTGAATGGGTTTCTTTGATCGATTTGACCATATGATGGACATCAATGTTATTATTTCTCGTGTTGCTACCGTCAGCAAGTTTGCCGAAGATCACATCGGCAATGTTTTTATGTACAGTATTAGGGTTACTGAAGCTCAGACTAATAATTGCATGGTCCATCAACAATAATCAAGTCTCATTTACTCTCAAATAACACATCTGATAAGCTTTTACTAACAATAGACCACCTTCGTCAAGAGACATTTGACCGGTGAATTCGAAAAGAAGTACATTGCTACCCTTGGTGTTGAAGTCCACCCATTGGCTTTCCACACCAACTTCGGTGAATTGAAGTTCGATGTCTGGGATACTGCTGGACAAGAGAAATTCGGTGGTTTGAGAGATGGTTACTACATTAACGGTCAATGTGGTATTATCATGTTCGATGTCACCTCCAGAATTACCTACAAGAACGTTCCAAACTGGCACAGAGACTTGGTCAGAGTCTGTGAGAACATCCCAATTGTTCTTTGCGGTAACAAGGTCGATGTCAAGGAAAGAAAGGTCAAGGCCAAGACCATCACCTTCCACAGAAAGAAGAACTTGCAATACTACGATATTTCTGCCAAATCTAACTACAACTTCGAGAAGCCATTCTTGTGGTTGGCTAGAAAGTTGGTCGGTAACCCACAATTGGAGTTCGTCGAGGCCCCAGCTTTGGCTCCTCCAGAAGTCCAAGTCGATGCCGACTTGATGCAAAAATACCAGCAAGAAATGGAACAAGCCACCGCATTGCCATTGCCAGATGAAGAAGATGCTGACTTGTAAGATTTCCAGCTGTGATATTCCAGCTTCTAAATTCTCCTTTCTTCGTTGGATTCGTAGCTAAATACATGTTGTTAGATTAGATCTAGAAGTTGTAGGTTGCGAAATTTATTAGTTATAAGTTACGAAACTTGAACGGGAACTCCTCGTTGGCTGAAATTGATGTTATAAGGAATCATCTCTATAATTGAATGTATTATTCTATAAATATCCATACTCCGTTTTTACACTACTTATTTATGCTGCTCTCTGAGCGTCGTGTGCTTTTCTGTAAGCCTTAGTCTGTACCTCTACTCGATTTAAAACAGCAGGCGGAGGATTTGGCATCCCATTCGCCACGGGCGGCGGGGGCAAGTAAAAATCATCAAACACATGATCCTTCAGAGTAGTGGACTGACTTTTCCCACCAGGGGCGCCTTTTGTCAAATACTCTAAGTCTATTTCATAAGGGAGATCATTTGGTTTCCACTTGCCGGTCGTTTTAGCCTTGGCTTCGTAATAATCACAGTAATATTTGATATGATTTTTACCAATCAAATGCGATTTCCGCACAGACATTGTATCATGTGTAAGATACGACTTACAATAGTCGCAATAGTACTTTGGCATGCTATGGACGAGATGGCTTTAATGAGATGAAAATGTTTACAAGATTTCTCTTCTCAAGATCCTCCCGTTTTTGATGATGAATTATATCCCACTTTAGTCAACCTGAATCCCACTTAGCTTCTTTAGGAGGCAATATGCAGAACTGGAGTTAATAGCTTTAAACTACCCAATATAATCTAGCGATATTTCCATATTAAATGGAAGAACATGTGGGAATATAGATTTCTAAAGTAATATCGGCAAATACATACGGAAAAAGACCAGTTTCGTCTTTTTTGCACGTTATTCTCACCATTTTAAGTCAATAATTATCCTTACCAGTTTCAAGACATCCTGCATCCTGTTGTCCAATCAAATTTGCGAGCTGTTGCGACTTCTCGGTAAATTGAATTTGCATTTTCAACTTCTTGAAGACACAATGTTTAGACAATCAGCAGTATGTATAGCTACCCCAAGGCAGATTCGTGGTCTATGAGATCGCTCAGAGAAGCAATGACAACTCCCCCTTCTTTACGACAAATTTTTGGCATAATTGTGTTGGCCCTATGCGCTGCCCGAGCGCCTCCAGTATCCACCCATTCGAACTAAACCGCGAGATTAAATTGAAGGTTCGGAGCAAAGGACGTTCAGGACTCCGTGTATCGCTTCACCTAGATAAACATCTTTGTTATAACCGCCATTTCTCGTGAAATGAGTGCAAAATGCCGTTCGACCTCTACGGGCTCAAATTGTGGGGTGCAAGCTCCTAATTGAGGCCAAAATTCGAATCATAATTGAAAAACCGAATTCCAACAATTGAATATGTTGAATTTGCAAACGACGGGATATCTTTCTTCAATGAAAATGTGAGTTATGGTAATCCATTCCAGCAAATCGTAAGCCTTGCTATCCAATTTGTTGCCATAGATCATTTAGTGAATTTAGTAGACACGAAACAGCTTCTCAATCACAGCAATTTACTAACGCCAGCGTATCGTTTCCAGACGTTTCATCAGCATCACTGCTCCAAGATCAAACTTGATCTCTGACCTTTACGTGTCTCAGATTCAAGCTTTTAAGCCAACTCCTTTCTCCGAAAAGGATGCTGCTGGTGCTGTGAAGGCTTTCCAATTGCCATCTAAGCCATCTGCCCCAGAGGCTGAGATTGCCGCTGACGCTTTGCAACAGTATGACGCTTCCGAAGTCGAAACTGAAACCGTCTCCTCCACTTCTAGCGTTTCTGCTGAGGAGGACTGGTTTGTCTTTGAAGAACCAGCTGAAGAACATCATTAGATCGGTATTTAGTCATTAAAATATTGGATAGAGTAATGTAGATCAAATTACGTGATGTACTTATAATTTTCTAGGGTAATGGAATTTGTGAAACGACCAAGATGTGAAAAAGTCACACTTGCTTGTTCTGGAATTCTACGATTTTACAATTTTATTCGCCTCAAGAGGATGCTCTGTTTTGTGATCTCATTTGACTAATTAGATTATTTGGTCAACTTCAAACGCCAAAAATTTTGGAAGAATTGCATTAAGATATGGCCTTCTCAATTGTTATTACTTCAAACCTGATCAAATCCAATTTGGAGTGTAAGCCGATTACTGAATTTTGTGCAAAATGTACAAAAGATCATGAATAGAGTGAAAAAATACTGCTCACTGTCAGCCAAATCACTGTTTAGGGGTTGACAGTATGCATAACTTAAAGACGCCATACATTTGGTCTGCACCTGCGGAATTCATTTAACGTCAATCACTGTACTATAGCGAAAATAGAACACGTAACCATGGAAATTCAGAATTCATAGACTCCGTTACGGTCTTTTTTCACGAAGAGTAAGAGCTCTATTGAATAATTTTCAAAATTCAATAACAATTATCAAGAATGGGAAATTCCAAAGTATGTTATTTGACCGTCAGATTCTAATTCACCGCAAAAGTTGCTCTCTTACAAAATCGACAAGATTTTGCTCAAAGCCTAGATAAGCTTTGAGATATGGAACCGCTTTCTCAACTAAGACAGAAATCATCATGTACCAGATTGCTGCAATGCTAATTAAGGCGAGAATCGTCGGGTCAATATTTTTTTCGCTTGACTTTTCCTCTTTCTGTGATGTAGATCTTTCAACGCTCACGGAATTGCGCAAATATTTGGCCAAGTGAGTATCGGGTAACAGTATGTGCAACAGCTATGCAACATGGTGGTATAATTCCGTCGTATTCTTGGACATTTTTCACCAAGATAGATACCACTCATTTATCGGCTCTTTTCAGCGCTTTAATTGCTTATTATTGGAGCTATTTTTACTTACTAGAATTGCCTACCCTCCCGAGATATCCATAAAATAAGCGTTGATTATATGTAAGATGTCAAAAATTCACCCCACTCTTCTCTTGTTTATCTCTCTAGCTCTCTAATTTTTCTTAAAATTTACTTTTCATCGCTACATTCGCATTGATCGGTCTATCATTAAACCGTAATTTTCCGACAATAATACTACGGCCTATCAAAATACACGCCTGGAAGAGTGATTAAAAATACTCCAAATTAAGCAAGTGATTAGGTTCTAGATCAGAATAATTTGATTATGGGTTTATGTGGATATGGATATATGGATAATAAAACGGTGAACGAGATCTGAACGCCGTTTTATTTGAGATAAGGACAATAACGCAAGATGAATAAAATGGAAGAATAGAATATCATGTTTTTCTTAAGACTAAAGGTGTTTTCTGTATATCATGGCCGGTACTCGTTTATACGATAGAGCTCTATTGACACGGCGGGACCACTTCGAATCATCTACGACATCTTATCATACACTAAATTTTAGCAGTTTCGCAAAGTTTGTTATTTCCTTATCTATTCGCTACTTTCCCGATTAAGCGAATGCTGCAGGTCATCGTTCCATTATTTGTGAAGTTCGACACTTCGAAGGCTTGGACTTTCGCCTCGATTCAGAGATGTGATTGGACGTCGGAAAATTATTACGATAAAGATTGAGATTAACGGGTAGATGTCGTCGCAACTGATCTTTCTTTCATGCTCATGCATCTTCGACTTTGTTATCAGTGGGGGGAAAAAAATAAATCGTTAACATCATGTCAAACATAAGACATATAAGGAAAGGTACTTCTCGAATTAACTTGATATCAAGTCATCAATTAATCTAAAGAAACTTCAATAATAATGAAGGAAGAAGATAAAAAAAATCCTATTGTGACTCAAGCTGAGGTTTCTGAGCTTGAGTCCTTCGTTGAAAAATCCGATACCGATACCGTAAGAGGACTTCAGCCAAGACATATCCAATTGATTGCACTTGGTGGTGCCATCGGTACTGGTCTTTTCATTGGTTCAGGTTCAGCATTGGCCACATGTGGACCTGCTCCAGTTTTCATGAGTTATGTCGTTATGTCTGGACTTGTATGGACTGTGATGAACCAACTTAGTGAAATGGCTACTTTGACTCCATTGCCTGGTAAGGCTACTTTGTACTCTTTCGCTAGAAGGTATTGTGGTGATTCAGTTGCATTTATCACAGGATGGAACATTTTCTACGCTCAAGCTATCATTGCTCCTGCTGAAATTACTGCAGTTGCATTGGTTATTCAGTATTGGACTGATGCCAACTCAGCTATTTTCATCAGTATTTTCATTGTGTTAACAGTAGGCTTGAATTTCTTGCCAGTGAAATATTATGGTGAAAGTGAATTTTGGGTTGCTTCAATCAAACTCCTTTGTTTGACAGGTTTGATTATTGTTGGTGTTGTAATCTTCTTTGGAGGTGCACCAAACCAACATCACGTCCTTGGTTTCCACTACTGGAAGACTCCAGGAGCATTCACCGAACATTTAGTTAGTGGTAGTACTGGAAAATTCTTGGCCTTCTGGACTGCCATCATTAAAAGTGGATTCAGTTTTGTTTTGATGCCAGAAGTTATTACATCCACTGCAGCTGAAGCTAAATATCCAAGAAGAAATTTGCCAAAGGCCTGTGACAGATTCATCTACCGTTTGGCATTCTTCTACATTTGCGGCTCTCTTGTGATCGGAATTGTTGTTGCTTACAATGACCCTTCATTAGTTGGTGCTATTGCTTCTGGTGCATCCAATGCTAAGGCTTCCCCTTTTGTGATCGGTATTCAAAACTCAGGGATCAAAGTGCTTCCACATATTATCAATGCTTGTATCTTGACTTCTGCTTATCTGGCCGGTACCAGTTTGTTATATGGTGCTGCAAGATGTTTACATTCAATGGCTATACATGGTGATGCTCCAAAGATTTTCGCAAAGACCAACAAATTGGGAGTTCCAGTTTATTCCGTTGGTGTAACTTCGCTTTTCTGTCTTTTGGCATACCTCAATTGTTCCAACTCTTCGGCAATTGTGTTTTCCTGGTTGAGTAACATTGCAACCGTTTCAGGTTTTATCTCCTGGATTTTAGTTGGTGTAACTTACTTGAGATACCGCCGTATTCTTACCTTCCATAGCTTGGATGACAGAGTTCCATACAGACCACCACTTCAAAAGTATGGTGCCTATTGCTCCATTTTCTTTTTCTCCTTACTCAGTTTGACTAATGGTTACGCCGTTTTCTTCCCAAAGAACTGGAATGTGAATGACTTTTTCGCTGCTTACGTTACAATTTTGATTATTGCCGTACTCTTTGCCATTGCTATTGTCTGGAAGAAGGATTGGAAGGTTTTTGTTCACCCCAAAGACGTGTATATACTCTCCGATATTGATTTTGCTGACAAGGAGGAGATTTCTGACAGGGAAGAATTTGATTCCCATGTCGAAGCCAACTCTACTATTTGGCACAAGATCTGGCGTTGGATTGCTTAGGCTGGTGAAAATCTTTTGATAAGATAAATTAGCCTCTATTTAGTTCTTAATAAGTTACTACTTTAAGTAAATAAAATACGTGAAATAGATTCTGTACATTGTTCACGATCGATGTTATCTGATAGATAGCTACTTATGCAATGAGCTCCGCGTAATTAATGATTTTTCAATTGTCATTGCATTAATTTTGACTTAATGACAAATAGACTACTACTTTCATAATGTAACTCCATTCATGATTATATCAAGAGGCATTATTTAACACGAAATACGGTATCGTTTCTTTATATATGGGTGTATGGATGACAATGAGCTGATAAAAATTGAGGCAAGTTTTAATTATGTCCCGAAATTTCAATTATAACGCATAAATTATTTTATTAATCTATATCAGTACATCAGTACATCAGACCTTAAACATCGAGGACTTACCAATCCCGAGAACTTTGATTACATCAAAACTACATTTTAAACTTAAAGAAATGGTCTATTATATTATTCATCGTATTCAGCCACACATTCCAATTCAACCAAAATTTGTGGTCCTGGGAACAGCACAACAACGCAGGATCTAGCCGGCTTTTGGGTGAAATGAGATGCATAGATAGCATTAACCTTGGGGGCGTCTTCTGGGTTTCTGACGAAGAGCAATACCTTTAAAACACGATCCAAAGAAGAACCGGATGCTTTTAATACTGCCTTTAAATTAGTGATTGCTAATTCAGTTTGTTCCTCCACAGTTTCACCGTAGGTGCCATCAGCACGGTTACCAACACAGCCAGAGGTGAAGACATGGCCATTAGATTTGTAGGCAGGAGAAAGTATGCCAATTGCGGGGAGAGCGGTTTCTTCCCAAGTTACTTGCATCATTGCTTTAATATTAGTATTAATATGAAAGTATTAGTAAATTTGAAAAATAATAGTGTTGTAAAGTTTCTTATAACTGTTGGCGTCGGCTATATTGGGGTAGTCGAATCGATAATCAACCCGATTAGGAAGTAAGCGTGAAGATCTATCCCATCTATCTATATGCAGGAGAGTGGTTGCATAGTTTGGGTAGTCCCCGTTTGGCAGCGCGCCCGCATGAATCCTGATAAGGATTGAACCAACCAAGAATAGCCTAGATCGGGTAGTAAGCGTTTTTGGCTAAGGTTACTACCTGGATAATCAGCGCTTAGAAATGGATGTAACGAAATTAACTTGACTATATAGACTCGTAGAGTTCACGATCTATTTTACCAAGAACATTAGTTGAATACCTACTAATAAAGAACCAAATTTAATGACCAAGACATCTGACTCCCTCTTGTTTTCTGCCACTGTCGATGCCCACCTTCCAATGGTTGTGGACGGTGAAGGCTGTTACCTCGTTCTCGAGGATGCTGAAACCAAAGAGAGAAGAAAAGTTTTTGATGCTATGGGAGGTGCAGCAGTTGCAGCACTTGGTAACCAAGATGAAGAGATCGTTAAGGTTATGGGTGAAGCAGCCAGAAAGTGTTCCTACTCTTTCCCAGCTTCTTTGACTAACTACTACGCTGAAGAATTGTCCAAGTTTTTCATTGAAACATCTCCTGAAGGAGTCTTCGCCAGTGCTTTGTGGACTTGTTCTGGTTCTGAGACTAACGAGAACGGTATTAAAACTGTCAGACAATACTGGTTGGAAAAGGGTGAACCTCAAAGAACCATTTATGTCAGCAGAAAGCAATCATATCACGGTTACACTACTGGATGTTTGGCTTTGAGTGACTCCTCTAGAAAAGTACCATTCAAGGAGGTTACTTTGCCTTCTGAACAAGTTCCAAAGGTTTCTCAATGTTACCCATACCGTAACATGAAGGATGGTGAAACCGTCGAGCAATACAAGGACAGATTATTGGAAGAAGTTGAAGAGACCTTCCTTAAATATGGCCCAGAAAACATTGCCGTTTTCCTTTGTGAGACCCTTTCCGGTTCCACTTTTGGTACCTCTCCAGCCGTCCCAGGCTACCTTTCTGGTTTGAGAAAGATCTGTGACAAATACGGTATTCTCTTGTGGCTTGACGAAGTTATGTGTGGAACTGGAAGAGCTTCAGCCACTGGTGGTTTGAACTGTTGGGAATCTTACCCAGACTTCAAGGGTCCTGATCTTCAATCCGTTGGTAAAACCTTGGGCTCCGGTTATGTCACTATTGCTGGTCTTTTGATCTCTCCAAAGGTCAAGAATGCTTTTGTCAACGGTTCCAAGACCGTTGCAGGTGCTCAGACATACCACCAACACGCTTTCAACTGTTACGTTGCCTTGGAAATCCAGAAGAAGATCCAAAGATTGGGTTTGAGACAAAATGTCTTCGACAAGGGTGAAATGATGGGTAAAATTTTGACTGAGAAGGGTCTCCAATCATCCAAATTCAAGTCCATTGGTGATGTTAGAGGATTGGGAGGATTCTGGTCGATTGAATTCGTCAAGAACAAGGAAACTAAAGAGCCATTTGACCCTAAGTTGAAGGTTGGTCCAAAGGTTGCAGCTAAATGTTTGGAAAACGGTTTGGTCTGTATGGGTGCTTCTGGAACCATTGATGGTGTTCTTGGTGAACACATTTGTTTGGCTCCTCAGTTCATCGTCACAGACGAAGACATCAAGACTATCACTGACATTGTCTTGAAGAGTATCCTGGAAGTCGAGAGCGACCTCGTTACAGCTGGTGCTTTCTGAGGTATTCTGATATATATAAGATCAAATAATATAAATTAAACGTGATGATGCTGTAGAATAATTTAAACAACTGAAAATTAATTTGAATACAATTCGATTACAGAAATTTGTTCATTTATCAACCAGCGTAAAGTTTCCAATTTCTTTCTAAAGCTAAAGAAGCCCAATCCACAACCTTTGTACCATCGGGATTCATTTTCCAAGCGTCGTCAATCAAAACTCTCATTTTTTTGAAATTCCCTATCAGATAGCGGGAACTAATTTCATCTAACCTGATAGTCATATCCTCACGATCCTCTGGGGTAAAACAGTTGATTGCTGTTATGAGAAGTGTAAATGGTAACGAAACATAGAGCGGCCCTTTGATCAAGATATCGATAAGTTCTATGGACTTGATAAGGCGCATTTGTTGCTTTGTGGATGCTGGTGGAAGTCTTCTAAGGTAAATCCCAATATACATCATACATATGTATGAATAGAGTTCAAACAATGTCATATGGCTTTCCATAAGAATTTCATCTTTGACCAAAGCTAACAAATTGAGATTTGGTCTGGTGGAAGACACTCTCTCCTCGAAGGACTTCGCTATATCTTCACATTTCTCGTAATACTCAAGCTTTTTCATATTCGCTGTTTTTATGTCCATGGTCGAACAAATGTCTTCAACTTGTTCCCATTCTCTTTGTAAGTAGTAATATTGAGTACTTACCTCCCCAATTATCGAGTTGAGTGGTCTGACACAACCTTGAATTGGATCAAGTCCATAGTGTACATCTTCTCTCAAAACAGTTGAATATTCCGATGGATTGAACAAAGGTCCCAGGTGAAGTACGCACGAAGCCATCAAATCATGATATTGCAAATCAGATATTAACCATTTGATGTGGTTTGTATGACCATACATCTCACTCAATTTGAGTAGCCCACCATAATTTTCGACCAAGTTTTTGCACTCCTTCAACAATTCGTACCAATTTTCAGTATCACCAGCACAAACTTCCCATCCAATGACTATAAGTAAAAATGAAAGGAAAATAAATGCGTCGTCTCGGCTTCTTTTGGGTCTGTTGACGTGACTGGTGTAAATAATTTGAGAAGCTTTATTAAGGTACAACTTCGCCTCTTCCCTAGAATAGTACATAAGACAACCCCAAGCGATCAATGCATAAAGAATTCCTTCATTATGGTACGCCAAAGGCAAAAATGTTTTGACAAAATAGTTTGAATTGACCGGACAAACAGTAACACAATCAGTGTAGCGAAAAATGTAGTACTCAAGATACTGATAGCTTTTTTTACTTAATTGTTGCAGCATTTTTTGAAAACCCATTTCAACGTCTAAGCTTGACTTCCAAAAATTTAAATTTAAAGGAGTTGCAAATCTTTCCGAAAGTATGGTGACAATTTTTTTTGGATAGTCAGGCAGCAATAATTTGACACCTTTAAGTAGGACTTTCAAAACGGTCTGCTCAACTACCTCTTTATCGCCATTATCATGATCCAATTCTTCGATTTTTGGTGTCAGTAGCAAATCAGGGAAGATCATTTTGCCAAGTTTTTCAATATCTGATCCCACGAATGGTGAAAAAGTTGGTGTTTGAGGCAGAATTTGCATACTTGAAGAAGAAGAAGATTGACGCCAAGATTGTTCCGCTTTCAATAAAGCGTCTGTTAGAGGCAAAACTGGTCCAGGCGATTCTAGGTCCAGATCAGGAAAGTTGAATAAATTTTCAAATGGATTCGGCGTATATGTCACTTCTTGGTAATTGTCGTCTGTCACTGTTTCTGGATCATTATCGATGTCATTATTTTGATCTTGAAACTTCGAAGCGTTTATTTCTGGTTCAGAGTTCTCGGGGTTTGAAATATCTGAGACTGTTTCCGAAACCGCTTCTGGGGTTTTCTTCCGCCTCACGTACTTCTTTCTTGGTTTTGCAGGAGGCCAAAAGCAATCAACATTTCTTTCCAAACAAAAACCACATTTCGGGTGCACTTCATCACATTTTTTTCTGCGGTTAGTTGCACTCTCTTGAGCTTTCGGCTTTTTATAATACTCACTTTCTTCTTTTACAAGTAGCACAGCCTTTGTTAGATCTGGCGTTGGCACCAAGAAAACGACAGGTTTTGCTTACACGATTCTGTGGTTTCGAGGTCAAATTTCCAGATTGTGGGATGATGGTCAATTGATCTACCGCCATAATCGAGAAATTCGTACTATGCTTTGCGTTTAATTTGAATCAATGAAGTGCTGTGGTAGTTTATCAAAAACTGGGTAAGATAAAGAATTTAAGACAACAGTGAATAAATTATCCATTAAGTTTGACCCCAAAGAATACAAAGTTAGTGCAAGCCGCTATCTTTCAAACAAAATTCTGGCCAATCTGGGACCGATAAGTAAGCTCCCATCTTTGATTGATCAAGGTATTTCGCGATAATAAGCGCTTGTTTCAAATTGATTACCTGCACCTTCCCGATAAGGAATTTAGCGATAAGATAACGGGATTTTTCCGCCATGAGGCTGGGTAAATTAAGCGATCTGGAATATATAACATAAACCATGAGATTCCGTTACTATGATCGATAAACAAATAAGGTAAAATATTGAGTTAAAACAAATGAGTTTCAGAAGTGCTTTGAAGTCGCTTAGTTCCAAAACTTCACGTTTACGTTTAAATCCTTCAACCGCTAGACGGGTACCTGTGAAATTTTACTCGACCTCTTCCAAAGAGAATGGTAAGTCACAATTCGATATAAAAAAGGCTGCCGCTTCCGTTATATCAATTGTTGCAGTTGGATTGATTGGTGCTCAATTCGAAGAGAGACAAGTTGCTCAAAATGACATGGCTCACTATATTGGAATTGAAGAGTTAATGAAGCACAATACCCTTGAAGACTGCTGGGTCGCCATTCAAGGACAAGTCTTTGATGTAAGTGAGTTCTTACAAAAACACCCCGGTGGAGCTCATAGAATTCTCAAATACGCTGGAAGGGATGCTACTAAGCTGTTCAGCTTAATGCACACCGAGGAAGTCTTGGAAAGAATGCTGTCCAGTATTCGTTTGATGGGTAATTTGCGGGGTGAATTCAAAGAAGAGCTTTCAGAAGAAGAGCTCGAAATCGCTGCAAACCGTCAACGCATGCCTTCGCTCGACAAGATCTTTAATGTTAGTGACTTTGAATATGTGGCCAAGAAAGTTTTACCAACAACCACATTTTTTTACTATGCCACTGGTGCATCTGATGAATTCTCCTTAAGAGAGAATCACTACGCTTACAAAAGAGTATTTTTCAGACCAAAAGTTCTTACTGATATCTCACAGACTGTCGACCTCAAAACTACCATGATGGGTAACGAGGTCGATGTTCCAATCTACATCACAGCATTTGCCGGTTCAAAACTTGCTCATCCACTAGGTGAATACAATTTACAAAAAGCTGCCTATAAGTCAAACATCATGCAAATGGTTCCAAAGCAATTGTGCTTCCCTTGGGATCAGTTTATGGGCGATGTTCCGGAGGATCAAAAGCAATGGTTCCAATACCATTTCTCCACTGTTGATGAGTTGGATGAAATTGAAGAAGTGGTCAAAAAAATCAGCTCTTACAAAACTGTCAAGGGTATTTTCATCAATGTGGACTGTGGAGAACTCGGAAACAGAGAGAAAGATTCAAAGGTCAGATTGGAGTTCGAAAACGGTGACGATATGTTATCAAGTATTGCTAATAATGGTAAAGCGAAGTATGGTAATGTTGCATGGAAACATATTGATAGAGTTCGTGCTGCCACAGATCTTCCAATTGCACTCAAAGGTGTCCAAAGAGGTGAGGATGTGGTTTTGGCTGCTGAAAGAGGAATTTCTGGGGTGATATTATCCAACCATGGTGGAAGACAACTTGACTTTTCCAGACCACCTTTGGAAGTCTTGGTTGAAGCTCGTCAGATGTTGAAAGAGAAGAATTTACAGGACAAGATCGATATCTACCTTGATGGAGGAGTAAGAAGAGGTTCAGACGTGATCAAAGCTCTTTGTTTAGGTGCCAAAGGTGTTGGTTTGGGGAGACCATTCTTATTTGCTATGGCTGGTTATGGTGAAAAAGGTGTCACACGAATGATAGATATCATCAAAGAGGAAATGGTCAATAATATGAAACTCTTGGGTGTGGATAACATCAATGATTTGAATGAAGATTTGGTTGATACCTATAATTTGAAGTTTAGAAATGCTACTGTTATTGACGACCAGTATAAGAATAACTATGAAGAGATGCTTGCACCTTCATTTAGAGAATAAAAACTGCTTAATAAGATTAATTCGCTAAATCTTGTAATAATTAATTTCAATTTCCTTTGTCAGATCAACACATCAAGCTTGAGTTTTGATGTGTGATCAATAGGTTTTTCTACGCATACTTGTTATAATCGATGGGGTCGATATCGTTTATCTCCTAATGGCTCGAAAAAAAATTGTAACCTTACTAATCACAAATCTTGAATTTAAAGAACCTTATCGAAAATTGATATCAAGTAGTTGAAATTTTTACATACATTGTTAGTAAGCATTACAATCATATCGTCGCCAAATTCTAGCTGGCTTATCCACCAAATCTCAAATCGGCAATTTGAATTTCGCGACGCTTATCGACCAACTTGCCTAATTTGGTAGTTAGCGCTAGCCTCAGATCGATTTTTCAAGTTATAAACGGAAGGTTCTTCCCCAGTTTCTCATCTTCATCAAGTTAAAAAAGATTGAAATATGACTGCTGATAAAAAGAGTGTTTTATTGATTGGTTCTGGTGGTGTCGGAACCATTGCTGCCTACAGTTTGGAGTTTGGTGGGAAAGCCAGTGTCACCGCTGTGATCAGATCTGATTATGATGCGGTCAAAGAAAAGGGATTCGAGATTGAATCATGTGACTACGGAAGCGTTCCATCCTTCAGACCAACAAATATTGTCAAAACTGTTCCAGATGCTGCTGAATACGGTCCATTTGACTACATTGTCATCAGTACCAAGAACCTTCCCGATATCCTTAAATTCGAGGACGTCATTACTCCAGTTGTTTCGAAGAATACTGCTATTCTTTTGATGCAAAATGGTATTGACATTGGTAAGCCATTCCTCGAAAAGTACCCTCAGAATGTCGTTTTGAGTGGTGTTCAGATGATTGGATCTACCAACTATGGCGCCAAGATTCATCATGAAGTCCAAGATGATTTGAAGGTTGGTTTTTTCGAGAATAAGAACTTGGACTTGAAGGTTCAAGAGGAAGTCGCCAAGAAGTTTGTCGAAATCTACAAAACTGCACACAACGAATGTGTCTATGATGCTGATCCAAAGTTCACCAGATGGAGAAAGTTGGTATACAATGGTACATTCAACCCTCTTTGTACCTTAGTCAACATGGATAGTGGTCGTATGGAGCTTTTTGGCGGAGTCGACTCTTTGGTTAGAGGAGCAATGGACGAGATTTTCAAAGTTGCTGCATCTGACGGAGTTGAGCTTCCAGAAGATGTAAAAGAATTTATGATCCGTTCAGATGATGGTGTTTATTATTCACCATCTATGTTGGTCGATTTCCGAAAGGGCAATTATATGGAGGTCGAAGTTATTTGTGGCAATTCTGTTCGAATCGCCGAAAAAAATAAAGTTGATGCTCCAATTTTAAACATTATCTACAACTTGTTGAAGCTCACTCAGTGCAAAATTAAGGAAGCTAAAGGAGACATTGTTGTCCCAAAGGAGAGACCAATCCCTAATAAATCATAAATAATTAATTTTAAGTACCAATATTCAAGATATGTAATTTTAGAGTCGTAATGTAAAGTCAAGCAATTTTACGGCCATCGAAGACGAAGATGTGGTCTACCCACATTTCAAATGCATTATTCGGGGATTAAATTATCAACCAATTATTGATGCTGAACTTTATCAATCTGGTAATATAACGCTTTGTTGAATTAATTAACACCCCTATTTGGAACTCGTGTGTTCGTTGCTTGTTACCCACTCATTTGAACAATTGTTACCAAGTGTCGCACCGAGGAATTTGAAATTCTGAAGCAGACAATCAACTCCCACACTGCAGAAGACTATAAACAAAATCATCGGCAAAAATAGCCTTGACTTCCTGGCATTACTCGAGATTGTCTACTTTCGTATGTTAGTCAACCTTTTTAGTGTTCATCGTCTGCACACCTAATTTGTAATTTTCGACGATGCCGGAGCATTGATTTTTATTATGCAGCTTTATTTATTTTCATGCGGGTCGCATCTTCTACTCCAGAATTGGCTTACTAAATCTGCGCGCAAGCGAGATTTGTCCTGCGCTAGCGAGCCTCGCTCGTTAGGCGAGCTAGAAAATTTTTCACTTCCAAGGCGCTAGTCTAGGTCATGTTCAATTGATGTCATCATTTCCCCGCCTTTCTAAGCCCAAAGATAGTGATGAGGAATGATGCACTTCAACACACCTTTTGATAAATATAAGTGTTGTATATAGCTAGTGCTAAGGTGTAGACTTATCAACAGCAACTATGGTTTCAGTTGTCAATGCGTTACCTGTAGGTACACGGATAGTCAGGTCCCACACTTTCTCTGCAATAATTCAACAAAGGTGCAACAACTTTCTGAAATCTATTATTTTATTTTTAGGCGAAAAGTGACACACGGCAAAGAATCTAAGCGTACCTTCGATCACACACATTTCCAAAGTTTTTTTGACAACTGATGGCGAGTTCTGCACACAAGTGATGTCAGTTAGCATCTATATTAGACTGTTTTGTTACAATACGATTGGGTGGACAGAAGCATACGAAATGATGTTTGTACTTCACATAAGAATATTATTTATAAAAAAAAATGAAGGCTTCCAAGCTTGGCTGGACAGTTCGTAAAAAGTCTCAGACTAAAACCATGCCAGATCTTAAAGTTTAAACACTTAAAAATCTTCATTATTTTTTAGCACCAAAAAAACTTAGGATTTTGGAATGAAACAATTGGTATGTGTTTCAAAAATTCATCCGTGCTAGTTCTAGTGTTAGTAATAAGTGTAGTTCGAGAATGCATTCTTTTATTAGAATGCATGCAAATCGCAATTGTAATTGCCCATGCTGCCTACTATTATTGGATTATTTGACTCTTTATTTGAAACTAACAACATTGCACAATATGATCATCGCACTGACGAAAAACCGTTGCGACTGCATAATATGCATGACGCATGCAGCTTCCATCAACAACAATAGATCACTCCTTCCTCACTAAAATTTTCCCAGGCACAGATCCGGCCCTCTCAATTTCTTGCAGCCTTCCAATTAATTGATCGTTTCAATTGAAACCGAGAAACGTCTTTCCGTAATTGATGCTTTACCTATTCCTTCTCAAACTCTTATTATAATACCTTATTATCATACTTTTCTTTACCAAATAATATTTCTCGGCTGAGGGTATTAGAGATATTTTTTTTCTTTCTTTTCGTCTAATCTAACATGTAAATCGGATCTTAATAAAAAATATTAGAGACCACCCCAAATAATACAAAAATAAATAACTTCTACTCCCCAAGTAACCACATACATCGCTTCTGTGGCGAAGAACAAAAAAACATATATGCATAAGATCTTAAAGGTTTCCCAATTTGGAGGACAGCATCTGTACTGTACCTTCCGCCAGTAAATTCGGAAAATGCTATTAAGAAGTTCTGAATATAAATACCTAGAAACCTCTTGTGTGTTCTTAACATTATCACTTCTTATACCCATTCCCATAAAAATCTATAATGAAGGTTTTATCAATTGCTGCTTTAGCATCTATTGCTGGAGTAGTTGTTGCAACCACTCCTTATAAGAAATGTTCTTACGACTGCACGACAAAGAGTATCAATGAGAACACACCACAGCCAAGTATTGTCGTGAGTAACGCCGTCCAATCTACTGGAGGGAAATGGACAGTTACCATTGATTTCAGTCTGTCTGAATATATGTCGCTCTCTTCTTTAAGTGAACTCAAGATCACTTCTTTTGGAGCAGTTCTTCATTCCTACAATTCAAACATTCATACCATTTCCAACCCTGGTTCTTGGTCTTGGACTGGTGATATTACTCCAGTTGACAATGGTGATGAATGGTGTACCCCACAAATCGCCATTCAATACGATTGGTGTTCTGCCGGTGTTACTGATCAAACTGAATGTAACAAGTGGAAATACGCTAAATCTTATGATTACACAACTGGTTGTGATAAGGATGGTAGTACCGGTAAGGGTGTTGAAAATGGACCTTCTTACTGTTGGCCAAAAACTTCTACCAGTACTGCTTCCACCAAATCTTCTACCAAAACTTCTTCCACTGCCACTACCTCTTCTACTTTGAAGACTAGTTCTACCGTTCCTGCAACTAAGAAAACTTCTGCAACCACCGAAAAATCTTCTTCTTCGGACTGCACAACTACCACTAGCAAGACTAGTTCTAAGGCAACCCCAACCAGTTCTGTGCCATCATGTGCTCTGCCAATCACATCTACTTATACCACAAAGAGCACTGCAATTGTCACTGAAAAGGATTGCGAAGTGACTTCGACTTACGACAAGGTCTTGACCACCACATATTGCGCACCTACCAAGGCTTCCAGCACCGCTTCTAGTGCCACTACTAGCTCAGTTGTTACCAGCCCTGTGCCAACTTGTGCTCTGCCAGTTACCTCTACTTACACTACTAAGAGCACTGCTATTGTCACCGAGAAAGATTGCGAAGTAACTTCTACTTACGATAAAGTTGTAACTACCACTTACTGCGCATCTGAATCCACTACTGCTTCCAGCTCGGTTCCAACATGTACGAAGCCAGTTACCTCCACATTCACCACAGACAAGACCGCAGTTCTGACTCTGACCAAATGTTGGGGTAAATTCTGTAAGGAAGTTCCATACACCACCACTTACGCTGATGTTCAAACTACCACCTACTGTACTGAGGAATCCAGCACTGTCGCTTCCTCTACTGCTTCTAGCACTGAGGGTTCTAGCACTGTTGCTTCCTCTACTGCTTCCAGCACTGAGGGCTCTAGCACTGCTGCCTCCTCCACTGCTTCCAGCACTGAGGGCTCTAGCACTGTCGCTTCTTCTACTGCTTCCAGCACTGCTCCAAGCTGTACTCTGGAAATTACTTCCACTTACACCACCGAGACCACTGCCACTGTGACCGAGGGTTCTTCTACCGTTACTACCACTTACACTGACGTTAAGACCACCACTTACTGTGCTGAAGAGTCTAGCACTGCTGCCTCTTCCACTGCTTCCAGCACTGAGGGCTCTAGCACTGTTGCTTCCTCTACTGCTTCCAGCACTGAGGGCTCTAGCACTGTCGCTTCTTCTACTGCTTCCAGCACTGCTCCAAGCTGTACTCTGGAAATTACTTCCACTTACACCACCGAGACCACTGCTACTGTGACCGAGGGTTCTTCTACCGTTACTACTACTTACACTGACGTTAAGACCATCACTTACTGTGCTGAAGAGTCTAGCACCGTTGCCTCTTCCACTGCTTCCAGCACTGAGGGCTCTAGCACTGTTGCCTCTTCTACTGCTTCCAGCACTGAGGGCTCTAGCACTGTTGCCTCCTCCACTGCTTCCAGCACTGAGGGCTCTAGCACTGTTGCCTCCTCTACTGCTTCCAGCACTGCTCCAAGCTGTACTCTGGAAATTACTTCCACTTACACCACCGAGACCACTGCCACTGTAACTGAGGGTTCTTCTACCGTTACTACCACTTACACTGACGTTAAGACCACCACTTACTGTGCTGAAGAGTCTAGCACTGCTGCCTCTTCCACTGCTTCCAGCACTGAGGGCTCTAGCACTGTTGCCTCTTCCACTGCTTCTAGCACCGAGGGTTCTAGCACTGTTGCCTCCTCCACTGCTTCCAGCACCGAGGGCTCTAGCACTGTTGCCTCTTCTACTGCTTCCAGCACTGCTCCAAGCTGTACTCTGGAAATTACTTCCACTTACACCACCGAGACCACTGCCACTGTAACTGAGGGTTCTTCTACCGTTACTACCACTTACACTGACGTTAAGACCACCACTTACTGTGCTGAAGAGTCTAGCACTGCTGCCTCTTCCACTGCTTCCAGCACTGAGGGTTCTAGCACTGTCGCTTCTTCCACTGCTTCTAGCACCGAGGGTTCTAGCACTGTCGCTTCTTCCACTGCTTCTAGCACCGAGGGTTCTAGCACTGTTGCCTCCTCTACTGCTTCCAGCACTGAGGGCTCTAGCACTGTTGCCTCTTCGACTGCTTCCAGCACTGTCCCGAGTTGCACTCTGGAAATTACCTCCACTTACTCCACCGAGACAACCTCTTTGATTGTCAACGGTAACTGGACCCTCACTACCACTTACACAGATTACATGACCACCACTTACTGTGCAGGTGACTCCACAGTTCTCTCTTCGAGCAGCTTCGCCCCTACCGGGTCGGCTTCTTCAAGTACTATTGCTTCCAGCACCGAAGCCTCCACCACTGTTGCTTCTTCTACTTCTTCAAGCACTGAAGAGTCTAGCACTGTTGCCTCCTCTACTGCTTCCAGCACTGAGGGCTCTAGCACTGTTGCCTCCTCCACTGCTTCCAGCGCTGAGGGCTCTAGCACTGTCGCTTCTTCTACTGCTTCCAGCACTGCTCCAAGCTGTACTCTGGAAATTACTTCCACTTACACCACCGAGACCACTGCCACTGTAACTGAGGGTTCTTCTACCGTTACTACCACTTACACTGACGTTAAGACCACCACTTACTGTGCTGAAGAGTCTAGCACTGCTGCCTCCTCCACTGCTTCCAGCACTGAGGGTTCTAGCACTGTCGCTTCTTCCACTGCTTCTAGCACCGAGGGTTCTAGCACTGTTGCCTCTTCTACTGCTTCCAGCACTGAGGGCTCTAGCACTGTCGCTTCTTCTACTGCTTCCAGCACTGCTCCAAGCTGTACTCTGGAAATTACTTCCACTTACACCACCGAGACCACTGCCACTGTAACTGAGGGTTCTTCTACCGTTACCACCACTTACACTGACGTTAAGACCACCACTTACTGTGCTGAAGAGTCTAGCACTGCTGCCTCTTCCACTGCTTCCAGCACTGAGGGTTCTAGCACTGTTGCCTCTTCTACTGCTTCCAGCACTGAGGGCTCTAGCACTGTTGCCTCTTCTACTGCTTCCAGCACTGCTCCAAGCTGTACTCTGGAAATTACTTCCACTTACACCACCGAGACCACTGCTACTGTGACCGAGGGTTCTTCTACCGTTACCACCACTTACACTGACGTTAAGACCACCACTTACTGTGCTGAAGAGTCTAGCACTGCTGCCTCTTCCACTGCTTCCAGCACTGAGGGTTCTAGCACTGTCGCTTCTTCCACTGCTTCTAGCACCGAGGGTTCTAGCACTGTCGCTTCTTCCACTGCTTCCAGCACTGAGGGCTCTAGCACTGTCGCTTCTTCTACTGCTTCCAGCACTGCTCCAAGCTGTACTCTGGAAATTACTTCCACTTACACCACCGAGACCACTGCCACTGTAACTGAGGGTTCTTCTACCGTTACTACCACTTACACTGACGTTAAGACCACCACTTACTGTGCTGAAGAGTCTAGCACTGCTGCCTCTTCCACTGCTTCCAGCACTGAGGGTTCTAGCACTGTTGCCTCTTCTACTGCTTCTAGCACTGAGGGCTCTAGCACTGTCGCTTCTTCCACTGCTTCTAGCACTGAGGGTTTTAGCACTGTTTCAAACTCTGTATCTTATAGCACTGCTTCAGGATCTACCCAGTCTCAAACTGAATTCTCTAGCTCTATTGCTCCAACCGCATCTGAATTTTCTAGCTCTGTTAACCCAACTGGATCTGACTTCTCGAGCTCTGTTTCTCCATCTTGTACTCTGGAAATCGTTTCCACCTACACCACCGAGGCTATCTCCACTGTAACTGAGGGAACTTCCACTGTGAGAACCACTTACACTGAAGTATTGACCACCACCTATTGTGCTGATAATACCGTACCAGCTACTACTGGACCAGCCACCGGTACCAACACTGAGACTACTGGCGCTGAGACCACTGGACCAGCCACTACTGGACCAGCCACTGGTACCAACACTGAGACTACTGGCGCTGAGACCACTGGACCAGCCACTACTGGACCAGCCACTGGTACCAACACTGAGACTACTGGCGCTGAGACCACTGGACCGGCCACTACTGGACCAGCCACCGGTACTAATACTGAGACTACTGGCGCTGAAACCACTGGACCGGCCACTACTGGACCAGCCACCGGTACTAATACTGAGACTACTGGCGCTGAAACCACTGGACCGGCCACTACTGGACCAGCCACTGGTACCAACACTGAGACTACTGGCGCTGAGACCACTGGACCGGCCACTACTGGACCAGCCACCGGTACTAATACTGAGACTACTGGCGCTGAAACGACTGGACCAGCTACTGGCTCTGTTACTGTTTCTACCAGCCTTGCTGCTGAATCATCTGTGGCATCTGGAACTTCAGAAACCTCAAAATCCCCATCTACAACCACTTTTGCTAGTGTTACAACCACTGCCTCTGGAAGCCCTGTGCCAACCAACGCAGCTATTACCACCGCATCTGAGGGTCTGGCACCCAGATCCTCTTACTCAATTGCCGTCATCATTGGTGCGATTGTGATGTTCATCTAAAATATAAGGTGCCATCACATGTAAATTTTCGATGCCTCAAGATTAAAATTTGAATTCTGCAGTTTGTATTTTTTCGCTCCATTTATTTAACATTCATTATAGAAATATATCATTTGTCATATTATCATTCAATCGTAGACTTTATAATTTAATATTGTCTTATGTGAAGAGAGAATGCTTTTACACGGTCTTCGAATTTTAAAAAAGTCCTTTAATACCCCCAGCCTATTCGCACGAATGTTGTAATAAGGAGAAGTCCATACTGTAGAGGAACCGTCACAGTTTTTATTTCGAAAGCGATACTTCTACTAAAGCAGACATCTTAATTTCAGTTTGTTTAAGGCCCCTTTAGGCGTTATACAGTGAATTGAATATGAAAATACATATAAACTATTCGTATTGCCGAAGGTTTAATAGAATTAGCATTATTGTTACCTGCTCGTTTTATTGATATTTTAATATTCAACATGACAGACGAAAGTCTCAAGATGATTGTAAAAAATGCCGGTTTTGTCACTTCTACAAAGAATGTTTCAATTAAACAATTTTTACACTACAAATTTTAGAATTTGGTGACACTAACTCCTTCACTTGCCTCATTCGAATGAGGGCATTTTGACAATTAGTGATTCAAGTGCGATTTTCGTAGCAAACATTGTATGTGCCATGTTCCTCCTGAGCCTTTCAAGATAAATTTCAAGAAAATTCTGAATATTGATCAGGAAACAATACCAACGTCTGAGGATTCATGGAACCAGTTATAATGATAAAGAGAAGTATGCTTTTTTTTCAATCGATAAGTTGTAAATTTTAGAAATAATTTTGTAATTGTTCTAAGGTCTTCTTGGTAAATTAGTAACACAAAGATGTATACAGGCCTTATTGGAAGCAAGATGTATCGTATAAAATTCTTGTTTTAACTTCATAGGCAGGCGAATAAATTAAAGTGTTCATGAGCTTATAATGATGACAGTTTGTATCGAATTCAATTGGTAGAGCATCATAAATTACCAATAAGATTCGTAATGTTCGTATTCAACTAGCTTGTACGAGGCAGTGCTAAAAATGTTAATTCATTTTTATGCGAAGGTGCTATCGGAGCATTAAAGAGTCAATAAGGTGAGATAATCCCTTTGCACTTATTTGAATCGGGCAAAACCTTCGCCGTGGATAATAGATTTTTGCCAAAGTTTTTGAAAGCAAAGATCTAAGGCTCCTAAAGAGTTACGCAAAACAGTCGAATGTGGACACCCACTATCTATTTTTTGGAAAGACAAACCATTTACTAATCCGCTAACATTTAATTTTTTATTTTCGTTGGTCAAATTGGAATGAAAAGTTCAGATTATGGGTCATTCCAAGTTCAAATATGAACTCTTGGTTTTACAAATTAGTCTTTGAATGTTTGTGTATGAGAGTGATATACCTTTTTGGCCAAGTATTGCGCTTTATACATTTTATTTTAAGATTTCTTTTCAGACCTTGAACTTGGGTGTATGGGTGTATGGGTGTATGGGTGTATGGGTGTATGGGTGTATGGGTGTATGGGTGTATGGGTGTATGGGTGTATGGGTGTATGGGTGTATGGGTGTATGGGTGTATGGGTGTATGGGTGTATGGGTGTATGGGTGTATGGGTGTATGGGTGTATGGGTGTATGGGTGTATGGGTGTATGGGTGTATGGGTGTATGGGTGT